>PVIJ01002619.1:0-155592 GCA_004024925.1 Scalopus aquaticus | reverse complement strand
TGTGTGTGTGTGTGTGTGTGTGTGTGTGTGTCTGTCTGTGTGTGTTGGTGCATTTGTCTTGGGTGGCCAGAGCAGCGTTGGGGAAATTCCGCTTATTCTTCTTCTTCTGCAACTTGTTATTCCGGAGAGTCAGCCTGCACCCCTCACCCCGGGGCCGGCCCTCCCGCACTCGCCCCCGCCGCCGCCGGCCGGGGGGCGCCCCCGGGACCCCGTGCGGGCCGGGGCGGGCAGGCCGCTCCGAGAGGGGCCGCGGCCGCCCCTCCCCCGCCGGCGCCCCCGCCGGGGGGAGGGGCGCGCGGAGTGGGACTCTTTCCGTTTGGTCCAGCCCCGTCGTGCACGCAGTTCCCAACACTTCTCGTCATCCTCTCTTTGGTCTCTTTATTCTGCTGAGCGGTGCTGTTAGGATTTCTTTTTTCCCCCTGACCACGTTCGCGATGGTGGGTAGCAGCAAGGTGGCCCTGGTAGGGGAGGGGTTGATACCGAGATTGGGCACCCGGGGAAAGAATGTCTCCTTTCAACTTTGTCTGTGGCTTGCACCCCCGGAGAAGGCCACACGCCGGTTGTGGGGTGCAGATGTGCCGAGAGTGATTTCTAAGTAGTTGAGTTGTTGAGATGAGGGTACGACTGCTAATGGTAGGCAGGTTTTGTTTTCATTGGTGAATCTGGTGTCATCATATTCCGGTCATATGTTGAAATATTCTTTGTTTAGGTCTTGAAGTAGAGGATCTCACTCTGCACGTCCACATTGTGTTGTTTTTAAATGATGTCTCTGCAAGTATGGCTTTCTAGAATTTCTAATGTGAGTTAAGGTCCGGGCGAGTGTGGGCCTCAGCACTGGCCTTGACAGTGAACTTTGTGGCTGTGTTTTGGATTTCAAAGATTTGCCCCATAGCGAGGGGGGGAAGGGGAGAGGCGGTTTGAGCTGTGCATTTTTGTTAATTCTAGGTGTCAGGAATGTAGATGCTTGAGCTGGGCACGTTAGAGAGGGAAGAACATTTATATATAAATAATTGATAGCTGAATATTAGAAACAGATTAATTTGGGCTGATGAAAGTTTTTTTTTTAAGCAGTTTTTTTTTTTTTTTTTTAAAGCAGCACTCTAGGAAGAAAGCCTTTTCCTTTTCGCAACACACTTCGTAGGGGTTCTTTAGAGCTGGGAGCTGGACTTTCCTTTTAGAGAGGCTACTCATCAATATCTGTACCTTCATTGAGGACTTGACTAGGGGACTGAAATTGGGGTTAAGGCATCTGAGCGTACTTTTCAGTGTTTATGTTGTTTATTTTCATCTGGTGTTCACTTACTTTTTGGGCAGTAGAAAGAAATAGGTCAACTTTTCTTTTGATTTTTGAAGACTAGCCCCTTCCCCTTTTTTTTAAGTTTCACAATTTACTTGGTTTCACAGCATTGTAGGAAACTGTTAACTACATTTTTACTGGAAATACTGTTACTCATTTTGATTTTGGTAAGTTCCTTCCCATTCTTTTTTTTCAGTCTCCACTTGTATATGGAATTTACATTGTTGACTTAAAACTAGCTTATTAGGGGTCATTTAAAATGTCTGAAGAATGCACTTTAAACTCTCAGGACATGTCTTGATGGCAAGGAAGTAATTTTTGTGTGTAGTTACATTCGTGTTTATAAATTTTTTTTCTGTTCTTAAAATTCTGTAGATGTATAATTATCTAAAGTGGAGAGCATAGTAATAGTGCAGAAAATTCTCAAAGCAAACTTCTGGATAAAGTGTTAATAATATTCCAGTACTTTTCTTTCTGTCTTTTGCTTTTGTTAATATATAGTAGTATTTGCAATATGACTGACATGGCTTGGATGGAAAAATATTTTGCTTGAGTGCTTGTGAGGGCTTTTTAATTTAGTTTTTAGATAATTTTGTAAGCTTTTAGCATGCTGCACTTTCAACTAAGGCAAGTCTTTATGGAACTGGAGTAGTAAGAGATTAAAAAGACTCCTACCTATGCCAGATTTTATTTTTAAGAGTTGTAAGTGATGGATGGGGCCCTATTTCTTTTAGCTTTGAAGGGTCAGTCCTTTTTTTCTATTCAATCATCTGGAAGGAGCTGCCTCAGAAATACTCTTCTTCTGCTTACATGAAGAGCTCTAAATGCTATCCAGCAGGAGGTGCTACAGCAAGATAAAGCAAATCTCTGAATTTTGAGGGTCTTGCTGTTTATTACAGCTCTACTTAGCTTCAGCTAAGCAACAGGATTAACAACTTAAAGTTCCAGAAAAATTTTCAGTAAGTCCATTTAAAAATTCCATTAATAAATTGCTTTGTTGTTTGAAATCTTTGACTACTTATAGTACTATACAAAGTAGGTTTGTTATGTGGATATCTTTTCAGGGTTCTGTGCTAAGTTATAGAGGGTTGTTATTTTATTTTTAAGGGGAGTTAGTCTAGTATTGGTGAATGGGGTGTTAAACACATTTTAAAAAATTATATTAAATGACAGTAAACAAAAGTAGTTTGTATGGGACTTTAGATTTTGTGATCATCCCAGTAACATTAATACAAATAGTATATAGAGTACTTGAGACTTTGGAAAGGGAGCTATTGTATGGAAAACATTTGACTTTTTTTTTTTCCTTGAGTCTGTGGACAGTAATCCTAATGGATAAATTCTTAGGCACTCGGCTATATAAATACATATATAACCTCCTCCAAAGACTAGGAATCTTGAACTATGGAGTAAAGTTGTATCTGTGGTTACAGGTCATTGCTATTATATCCATTAGTAATATTTAACAATAACTGCATAAAGATGAAAGTAGTTTCATAGCATTTACAGCACATGGTCCTTTGAAACTCTGTTAGTGTTAGGTGAATTGATTTATCACTGGAAATATGCTACTGTGGTGGCTTTTAAAGTTTTATATCAAAGTTTTAAAAACATAGGATTGAGTAGAAATTTTGGTGAATCTGCTTTGAGTTTTCTCCGCAAAATACTGTACTTTTATTTCCGTAAGATTAAATGGGATAATACATATTCTTTGTAAATTGTCATGCCATGCAAATGTTAAGTTGTTTAGCTAGGTACCTAGTTAATACTTGGACAGAATTACATTAGTCCGTGTCTTTAAAATTCTAATTTTCTTCATTTGATTTGGAAAATAGATGCACTAAATGTGTACCCTGAAAAATCTTTTTTTTATATAAAGATATGTCTATGGTTACCAGAAGCTTTGTTTTAGTTTTAAAGCTTTGTTAAAAAAATGCTGCCTAGGCAGTTTCTCATAATTAAAAAAAGTATGTCATTCTTTCTTTTATAGATCCTGTGAAATATGTACCCTTTATTAAAGTTTTTCTATATCTCCATTGATGTGACAGTGGTTGAATTTAGTGAATATTTAACTTCTCAGATTCTTCTATAGATTCTTATTAACATACAGAGTAAGAGATGTCACAGTTAAGGTTTTGATTGATTCTGCTAACTTTCTGACAAATTCTGACTGAAGCTTTCAAACTTGTTTCAGAGTGAGAAAGATGTATATCTGTATGCATTAGTGTTAGGTATGCATGTGATCATTTTTGTTGTTCTCTTTTAGAGAGATGCACAAGGAAATGACTACTCAAATCTAGAGGATAGACTGAAATACTTTCGTGTAAAAATAACCCCAAAGTTTAAAACCTGTGGCTTTCTTAATAGACTTTGCTCACAAATTTGGACTAGAAAAAAAAAAAAGAATGAGAGGCCCTGTGTTTATGAGCATATCAGAAGATGTAGTATCTTAAATTTGATTGCTGTTTATGAAATAGCCCCAATTAGAAATTAAATATAGGAACTTTGTTCTGTGAAAAGTGAGAACATTTTAACTGTTTAAATAAAAAAACGAAACCTCTCAGGATAATACTAACTTTTTCATCCCACAGACAGAGCTTTTTTTTTTCTTTTGAGGAAATAGTGAAGTTAAAGATGTATGAATATGCTTTTAAATTTTGTATACTTCATTATTGTATTGCTGAAGACTTTGTTTTTAATTACTATTCGGAGGGAGAAAGGAAGGGATTAATGTTTTAGGTCTCTAACCTTTGACAGAATTCCTTTATATATATGGTCAGAGCTTATTTCTTGAAGCATGTTTGAATTTTCATATTAAAATTTGTGGTGGGAAATATTACTGCTTTATGTTGACTTCTTGTGAACTTTTGTACGTGAACTTTTTTGTAGGCCCTAAGTATTCTTTCGGAGCATAGCAGTTTGTTTTGATCACTCTTAACTACCAGATGTGTATTTTCTCTGTATTGAGATTATTTTAAAAGCAGTAAAATGTTACACTGCATGAAATTCAATGTAGATTATTTCTTCAATAACATGTTATCTTCTCTGTATGTTTGTTTGCATATATGATCGTACTGTTTTGAAGGTGTTCTTGTAATTCTTATTTGTGTATTAAATTTTGAACAGTCACCTTTTGTGAGAAAGTTGAAATAGACTTTTAAAAACAACTTCTGTATTACTTGTCATTTAGGTCAGTCTTATGCTGTGGTGGTGGTGAACTTTGACCTTTTACAGATAATATATGTGGTTCACTCATCCTTTGGGCCTTTTTCTAAAGCAACTTTCTGTACTTGTTTGATAGTTTGAATACTTCCTCCACTTCTCTCTCCAGTACACTGCAAAACTACCCTTTTTTCAAAAATAAAAAAATAGTTCATAGGTTCTTGGTTAAAGGAAACTATTCTTTCCTATATTTTGGAATCATCTATGGAAATGTTTTTCTGCTTTTTAAGTAGACAAAAAAGGGAACTGATGATTGGAGAGAGGAAGGGGATGGGGCCTAACAGGTTGGTGATCTAGGCTTTATTTTGACTCTGTGGGCCTAGGGGAGAAAAATAACTTAAACACAGAAGCCAAAAAAGATGGGTTTTGTTTTATTGTTTTGGCTGCATTGAGACTACAAACTGTCAGTACTTGAGGAGAAGGAGCAGCAGAAAGGAATTGATTTTTTTCCGCTGCAGATCCAAGTATTGTTAACCGTGTGTGTCTCTAAAGCAGCATACTTAGAAATCTAACAGTAGTTGATGCTTTTCACTCAATTAACAATCAGGACCCTAACCTGTTGTTTTTTTTTTTTTCTTTTTAAATTTCAAGTACCAAAAACTTCAGAGTAATGACAATAATTTCCTGATAAAAGTGGGTGATAGTAACCATGGCAACTGCTATCTCTGGCCTTATGGACAGAATGTTGTATTGATGAAGCTTCAGATTCTATAGTAGCCTGTCACTTTTATGGTGAATTGTAGTAGCATGTGTTGCAGGTGATTTTTAGCTGGATTGTGTTAAATTTGTATGCCAGCTTATCTTTCCTTGTTAGGAATTTCTTGGACTGTATTCCACAGCATCTTTGTGAAGGTGCTGTTGCCTGAAAATAACCCACCACCTGTGTTAGGCCTCCTGATGCAGATTGCACTTAGTTCTTTCCCAGTCTCCTTCCTAGTCTTGCAGAAAATAGGGGTGTGTGTGGAAACTGTATATGCATAAATTAAATCTCAAAGTTAACTGTTTGGGTATGGACGTTATTGATGGCTTTTAAAAATATCTCTTACGTTTTTAGAAGAGGTTAATGGATGGGAAAAATGGGTCTTTATTTGGAATATTTTTTTTCCAAGTGTTCATCCCAGAAATGCTTGTGTGAAATGAGGGATAAGGAGTGCAGGACTTAAGTATTGAGTAAGTAATTGACAAAAGAGGAACTTAAGTATTACTGTTTGGTTTTTCTTTCTTTTTTAATTTTTTTTTGGTGTGATGATGTGTTACTTGTCTGTAGAACTAAAGAAATATATTTCCTAGTTGGCAGTATTAAGATATGGTAAATGTTTTTTTATGAGAATTTTCTTTGAGAAAAAATATAAAATATAACTTAAAAGACTGTTAAATGAAAACTTGCTAAAACAACTTTTTTGCCGGGGTGGGGAATAGAGTTTTAAAACTGATTCATCCAATCTTAAAACATTATTTTAAGAATGATGTTTATAAGTATAATTTTAAAATTATGTCAAATCTTTCTGCTTTTAAGCACTTTTTAAAATGCCTATCCTGTATGAGTATTTTCTAATGTGAAATGCTGATCTAAATTTTAATTGATATTTTTCCAATGTGTGCTAAAGAAACTGTGCCAGGACAGAGAACAAATTAGATCTGAATTTGATTAGGCCCGGATAATAATATTAAGTCATAGTGTGTGAGATAATTCAGACTTTTTGAAACTTACTGTGATAGGGTAAAGTGGTTTACTTACTACAAGTCCCAGGATGCATTGTGGTTTTTGCTTAACTTCAGATTAGAATGTTGCATGCTGGGACCTGTAGTTGATTTAAACAGTGCAGGAACCTTTCCCTCTTATCTACTCCATTTTATACACAGCTTCCCAAGCCTCTGAGAACTTTCTGCAAAGTAAAGTTTGATTACTAATATCATGATTTTTATGCTGCTGATATTCTAAAGTGTGTCTTCAGACACAACCTAGAGTTTTAATTTACGTTGGATTAGTTTATTGCTTTTTATCAGCTACTGTAAAATTTACATGTAAAGAAACACACATGTAATATATGTGTGTATATATATATGTAGATACATATTCAAAACTTGACTTTACAATTATGAATTATCTTTGTCTATAGTAATATTGTCTCTTTATAACTACAGTGTCATTGAGTGCTGGTATTGGCGTTATAGGCCTGTTAGCAAAGGTCTAATGTATATGTGCATTCTTTTTTTTGTGATCAGGGACAGTTAACTCAGTAGTTAAAGTTAGATAGAAGGTTTTTCTGTGCCAATGTTTGAGTTCAGAGTTCTTTGATTCTTTGTAATAAATTCTAACTAAAGTCATGAATCTCAGTATTTTTTTAAGTGAAAGACAGAGTCCAGAAAATAAATGGGGTTTCAGTGTAAGTTGAATTCTCAAAGATGTAGTCTGAAAGCTAGAGAAAAAGGTAGGTTTCTTTAATACTTCATGTTTTCATTTGTAAAATTTAAATTTCTGTTCTTTTAGGGTTCTCTTTATTAACTAATGTCAGAGTGTGGTTGCAGGGATTAAATGCTAAAATCTGTGAATGTGCTTAGCACTGTTCCTGGCATATAATAAAGGCTCAGTAAATGTTTAGAATTAACAGAAGTAGCAGCAGTAGTGGTTATTGTTATTTAAAAAAAATAGCATACTTATATTTTTTCCTTCCTTTTTTCCATTGTTATTTGATCAGAAACCCAGGCTGTTCTAACAAGATCTTGAGATTTTTAGCCTGTGGTAATGATGTGGCAATTCCTTAGACTTTTTTCCAGCATGTAAAATGTTTTTACACCTAGTTTCTCCCTAACTGATATATTCCTGAAGTCAGAAAGCCAGCTGGTGGTGGAATTTTAGCCAGGATCCAGCCTTACCTACCCAGTACTCTTCCCCACTGTATAAGGCTTTGGTTGATTATGGAAAGTTCAGAAGATAATGAAAATTTCTTTGTTCAGAATGTTTGCACTGGTATACTATCCAATCCTAGTTAATTAGTGAAAATAAGATGCTGCATAAATGTACCTTGTGTCTCAGTGTATGTAATGCTGGAAAAATTCGGTTATGTTTAGAAGCAACTAGTCCATGACTGCAGTTCACAGTGTTACAAGATTGATGTATTGGAGGCCAATGAGCAACTCCAGGAAAAAAAAAAAAATGAAGCTTCAGGTCTCTGGATTGTACTTAAAATGTTAGGCTCAAAAGAAGTAAGTTTTACACTTTTTTTTCCTTTTAAGACACTTGTAGGATATTTTTATCTGTGTGACTGGTCCCTTTTAGGTTTTTGTGAAGGGAAAGGAAAACATGGGAATATTGAAAAATTTAAGCATAAGTTGCAGTGTACATACATTAGTACATGTCTTAGAGTATGTGCAGAATTAGCAAAGTGTCTTTCTTACCTGCTTGGCCAACTTTCAACTTTTTCCCTTGCGTAGATTTCCTGGACTAGTATTCCTGTGAGCTGCTATGTTTAGGAAAACTCTGCCTTTAGTAGTAATTATTTAAGTACTTGTTTATACAACAGACAAACCCACTATAATGCTAATCTTTATTTTCCCCTCATAAATGTAAACTACAATTTTTTAATGTTTGTTTATTAGGCATTAGATAATTTAGGTATATCAGAAATTTATGGAATCTGATCTGATAAGCTTTCACATTCTGAATGGTTTCATTTATTTTACATTAACTTACTTTTTAAGACCTAACTTGTGTGAGTGTGTGTGTGTGTGTGTGTGTGTGTGTGTTTTCCAACTGAGTAAACATTGGTTTACAATGCTGTTTATGTATTAGAAGTAAAGGCTCACATCTCTTCAAATGTATGTTACCACACCATACCCACTACCAAAGTACCAGTAACCCTCTACCACGGCTATTAGACCCCCTCTGACCTTTGCTGCTCTGCCCCAGTAAACCCAGTTCTGTAGTCAGATTCCAAAGGTTTCTTTTGGTTTGGTTTTATCTGTTCCTTTGCTTTGTTCCTTTGCATTCCACGTATGAGTGATTTCACCCAGTATTTGTCTTCGGCCTTCTGACTGACTTTGCTTACCATTAATCCCCTCCAGTTCCATCCGTGTTGTTGCAAGTGGCAAGATTTCATTATCTTTTTTTGTTTTTTTATAGTTGAGTGCTATTTCAGTGTATATGTATACCACATCTTCTTTATCCAGTTACCCATCCTTGGGCACTTAGGTTGTTTCACTGTCTTAGCTATTATAAACAGTGCTGCAGTGAACATGTGAGCACATACTAACTTTTTCAACAAGTGGAATTGCTGGATCACATGGCAGTTGTAGTTTTAATATTGTGAGAAACCTCCATACTGTTTTCCTTAGAGGCTGGGCCAGTTAGTTACATTCGGGACAGCAGTATACAGCAAGAGGGTTCCTTTTTTTTATCACACCCTTCCCAGCGCTTTTTTTGTTTCTGATCTTTTTTATATAAGCCATTGTCACAGATGTGAGGTAACATTCCACTGTGGTTTTGATTTACAATTCCCTGATAAAAAATGATGTTGAACATTTTTTTCATATGCCTGTTGATTATGTCTTTGGAGAAGTGTCTATTCAGATATTCTGCCCATTTTGATTGGGTTGTTGGTATTTTTATTATTGAGTTGTGTGAGTTGTTTATAAATCTTGGATATTCACCCAATTTGTTGCATGTATGATATGCAAGTATTTTCTCCCATTCATTTTAATGATATTTCTTCCTATGTGTAGAAATTTTTTAGTTTGATACAGTCCCATTTGTTAAATTTTGCTTTTGTTTCCCTTCCTGTTGTAGTCGAGCCCCAGAGACATCCCTGAGGCCTGTGTCTTGGAGCATACGGCCTATGTTTTCTTCTGTGTATTTTATGGTTCCAGTTCCACATCCAAGTCTTTAAACCATTTTGAATTAATTTTTATGAATACTGTGAGATACTGGTCAAGACATAATATTAAAATGAAATATTCAGTGGTTACATGGAGGTTAACACAAAGGGCTAAATACAAGGGGTGGGAGGATGGTTTCTGGTATTAATTGACCAATGCAGGCACTCTCTGGCTTGCATGTTATCCTTACCAATGTTATATAGTTATACTCAATTCCTGGAACACTAGATTCTGGAATAAGGAGAAGAAATGAGTTAAAAAATGGGCAACTGTGCGTCATTTCCTGTAGAGTCCTCTGACACCCCTCAATTATTGAACACAGCTTTCTTTTTTATGTCTCAGACCAAGGTAGTGATGGTGTTAGTAACCTGACTTTAAAACCAGTCCTGGCACTAAGTGTGCATTTTGGGAAATTCAGCCTTGCGAACCTTTGGTTTTCCTAGTGGTAAAATGAAGACCCTTAGAGGAGCTTATTTCACTATTCTCCTAAAAAGACTAGATGAGGTGATACTCATAGTGTATTTTATAGATATCTAAGTTGAGATTTTTCTTTTTTTATTGTGCTAAAAAGCATCATATTTACCATCTTAACCATTTTAAAATGTATATGCTTAGATACATTCACAGTGTTGTGTGGCCATCACCTCCATTCGTCCTCATCACTCCTTCATCCTGTGAATCAGAGATTTCATGCTTGTTAAACAACTTCCCATTCTCCTCTCTCTGCCTTGCAACCACCATTATTTATTTTGTCCTTGTGATTCAGGCCATTTTAAGTACCTCACATGAGTGGAATCACGTGGCATTTGTCTTTTGTGATATTCTTATTTTATTTAGCATAATGTCAATGAGGTTCATCCATGTTGTAGTTTGTACCAGAATTTCTTTACTTTTTATCACTGAGTAATACTCCAGTTATGAATATACCGTGTTCTGATTATGCATTCATCATTTGATAGACTCTTGGGTTGCTTTCATGTTTTATTGACTGTAATAATACTGCTATGAAAGTGGGTACATAATGACCTCTTCTCAGCCTTGTTTTCACTTCTTTTGGGTGTACGTCTGTACCAGAAGAATTGTTGTGTCATATGTTAATTCTATTTTTAATTTTTTGACGAACCCCAATACTGTTTTCTATGGCCGCTGTACCATTTTACATTCCCAGCAGCAGTGCACAAGGGTTGCAGTTTGTTTATATCCAACACATTGTTTTCCTTTATCCTTGATAATAGCCATTACATTGAGTTACTGACTTTTTAATCACTAATATATGCCTGGATTTTAAGATACTTGTTTATGTTGTGTTAATGTTCATATTTTAAAAAATTTAAATAGGTGTTAGAATCATAATTGGTGATTTGTGTTTCCCCTCCTCCCACATGTGTTTACAGCATAATTCTTGACAGTAGGCACTGTTGAATTTGTGGGGTGTCTATATATAATTTATATATTATATAGATCACAAATGTACTGTTGTGTTATGGTAATTAAAAATTTAGTTGTGGGCTTCTATGTCAAAAAATATTTTTATGTGTTAGTATACAAGGTTAAATACGTATGTGTATATGTGTGTTTGTATATATGTATATGTTTGTATGTATATTTATGTTTGTCCTTAGAGAAATGGCATAGATCAAATGTTTGGCAAGTTACGAGATTTTCTACTTTAGGGTTGTCTGTTGTTGTAATATTAATATTGTTATTTCTGTTGTTAGTAATATGTGTTGTTTATATTGTTATTAACATAATTTTTATGTATATTGCTAAGCCTTTTTATTATGTATATAGGATTTCATTTAATTTTAAACTGCACAGCAATATTCTGAGGATTTGCTATTATCCTATTCCCATATTAAAGATGAGGAAATGAAGATTTTCTTAGTCACATACGTAGCAAAGGATACAACCTGAATTCAAGCCGAGTTTGATTCCTGAGCTGCTCCTCTTAAGGGTTCATAATAATGTACTAAATTATATAATTTTCATAGAAACCTAGAAAATGAGTTACTAAAGAAGTATTCTGTTTACTCAAATGTCCTTAAATATGATGTATCCTTTTGAGAATGTTTAATGTTGATTTTGGTTGGATTAGTTTGAATATTTAAAGTAGTAAGCATTATGCAATGGAAAGAAAGGCATTTGGGTTGGTGCTTGTGGTGTTCATCATTTCATGCCTATTGCCAAGCATGGAGTTCCATGTGGAGTGGAGCCTAGTATCTTTTTCTTAAAGTTGGAAGTCGGGCTCTTTAGCATAGTGAGTTATTTTATATACTAGCAGGTGCAGATAGTTTAGATGTGCTGTTTCAATTAGTTCTAGAGGGTTTGATGATGTCCCCTTTCTTTTAGGAAATACTATAAAGGTTGTGTCTCTGAATTATAAAAGTAATACTAGCAATACATATGTGTTTAAAATAAAATATTAAAGTGATCTCATCCCCATTTCTACTTTAAGATTTTTTGTGTGTTTAAATGTTTTTAAAATTTTATTTATAAAATTTTTATTTATAAAATTTTAAAAATAGAATTATGCCATATTACTCTATTAAAGTTTATTTTTTTTTAAGATGGCTATTTAAAAAACTTTTCCTTTCTTGAAAATAAGTCTCAGTTGGGAAGTGAGAATGAGGTTGGAAGGAGCGAGGTAGGTGAGATTTATGCATTAAGATTATAAACCTAATGCCCTAGGCTGATTATTATTCCCTACCAGGCAAAACGCGTTTTAAATTCTTTTTACTGGTACCTGTTGCCTTAGATATTGTAATAGTCACCATTATTTTAAAAACTTTAAAAAATATGAACCAATAAAAATGACAGCTTTGTTTTCTGACCTGCATGTATAATTTAGGAGACATCATTACAGAATTAAGTTCAACTAGTTTATTCTGGTAACTCTTTATAAAGGGATCAGTTGTGATTTCACAGCACTTTTTTAAATACTGATAATCTCTTTTCTTGGTTTTTAGAAGGTATTCAGTTAATATTTATAAGGTAAATAGGGTTTTAAAACCAAGAAAATACTTGTTATATTTTAATTAATAGAAATTCAAACCAGTACTGCTTAAGTGACAGAGATAACCTGCATAGGAATTAGTCCTGGTTACTTACATCTTCTTTGTGAATAATGTTTACTGACCTTTCCCCGCCCCCCAATTCCTATTCCTGCTCAGTCACCACTAAATGCTATACTAGTAACTCAGCATTTTTTAAAGCACTGAAACTAGAAAAAAAGGGATGTTTGAGAGCCATTTGTTATATGACATTATATTAAAGATGCTCCAGCACTTATTTACATTTACATTAAATACAATTTTTTGATTCTGGCTTTGAGAATTTTAACTTAAGATTGTTAGTCATAATTCACTGTGGTGATTTTTAAATTTTTATTTTGTGGGTTGTAAGTTTTTTACTACAGGAGTTTTTTTTTTTTTTTTTTTTTTAAGTCTTTCCAATCCTGGATTGCACTTGTTGCATCTAAGGTGCTTTATGATTCTACAGACCTACATTTGGTGAAATGCTGAAGCCTGGCCTTAAAATTTGAAGAATTGAATGTGATAGGGCCAGATAGTCTGTTTACACTGTAGTAATAGGTAATGTTTTAACAAGCCAAATTAAAAGTAATCCTCATTGGTAGCATTCATATATAATTTTCATTTTGTGTGGCTCAGACTGTGCCCTACAAGTATTGTATTATTACTGATTATGGTCGTAATAAGTGCACAAAGGCTCACCTCATATTGTGGATGGTAAAACTGAGGCAGAGACAAAAATTTGAGTAAGTCAATGCAAGAACCTATTTTTTTTTTAACTTCTTCTAATTTGGGGCTTTTGACCTATATAAATGTGTGTGTGTGTGTGTGTATTTTTAAAATAAGTACTTAATATGTAATTTTATAAACCTAGTATTTTATGTATATTATAAAATGTACAGGGAAGTTGAAATTTTAAAAAGGATGAGATTTTAAAATATGAGTTGCAATGATTTTTTTTTCCCTTGGCCCCTTCCTTCCCCAGGGTGGAGGCACCCATTTGGAGACAAGTGCTCTAGGTAGGCCATTCTTCTGCAGAAGAGCAGCGGGGGGACACCTGGAGGACAGTTGGTACAAGGTGTGGGGCTTTTAAGTTGGAGTGATCTTTGGCAGCTTTTTCAATTTAAAGAAACATCCTTCCTTTCTGTGAAAGGCTGAAAGATTGAGAGTAAAGGCCTTGAAGGAGGTGAGCTTAAGAGACAGAAAATACAAGCCTTATTTGTTTTCTTCATGATTGACCATAGGGAAAAGGCTACCTACCCTGACAGCTCCTACTCCCACTATGGAGATGGCAGTGCCTTTCTCTGTTGTTGTTAGGCAGTTTATAGAACGCAGGATAGCTTGGTAAGCGTCTTCTCTGTGCCTGATATGACGTAACATCGTGGAGTATGCAGCATGCATGTTAAGTACAAGTGGTTGTATTTGGCTTGTTGCTGCAGCATTTTTGAGGCTGTCTTTTTAAAAAGCAATTATTACTCCATGGAGTTGGATATGTGCAAATTACTGAAATCATCATTTCATGGAGACCAAACTTTGTAACTTGCGTTATTCTATTTAGTATTTGTTTACTCCCCCCACGCCCACCCCCATCCCCAGTACCTCAGAGCAGAATTCTCTTTTTGAAAGGAACAGATGCTGTTAAGTTATCAGGACTTGATACTAAAAAGCCTACAAAAATCTTTGTTCTGCTTATTTTCTTTATTTAATCTATATGCAAAGCATATTGTAATTATTGCTGTTAGAGGGTTTTAAGTTGATGGTTTCTCCCTACCCTTTTTTGTGCTTAGGGGGAGATGGATTAGAATGCCAAATTGACAACTTGGTATAAAGAAATAATGACCATTGAAATAAAACAGGAGTTCAAACAAAAAGCAAACCAGATACAAATGTAGAATGAAAATATCTTTTAGTAAAATGTTAGCATGCTGTACTTGGAACAGATGCCACATTAATTCAAAAGAGAGCCCAGAAAATGTGGCAACTTTACGATGTCAATGGAGGGAGCTGCATTAGTTCCTGTTTTCATTGTGTCAAGTTTTCTCTACCTCCAGGTCCCATCCTAGTCTTCTGTATCTGTATGTATTTCAGGTTAATATACAAGTATTAAATCCATGCTTAATATTTTATTTATGTAATTAAGTACATTGTCATACTATTAGATATTAGGATTAAAAGCCCAATAACTTGTAATGCAGCAGTAGTGATTCTTCTTTTAAGTGTGTTTATTAGGATATGTGAATATGAGGCAAAAATTTTGACTTTTCCTCTGTACCCTTCAAGGCACATTTATGAGTTCTTCAAAGAGGCCAGTGCTTTTGAAAGTGGAATTTGGATAAGTTACAAAACTGTGAAAATTTTGCATTTTTTCTCATTCAAATTTATAGTTATCATTGGACATTTGTTACAATTTTTAAGTAGCTTAGATTCATTCATCCCTTTTGCCCTGCATTTTATGGTATTTTGGAAGAAAGGATGATGGGAAGGTATGCCACACACTTGGATATTTCCAGAGTGACATTCATTTTATGGACGATTGCACTGGGACGTCTCAGAATTGCGTTTCTTGCAGTGCCTGGTTCTTGTGGGTCTGAGTGTGGAGGGAGATGGGCTGGGGGCTGCAAACCAGATTTACAGTGTGCCACTTCCTGAGCAGTGCACTGGTCTAATCGTCAGGGGCAGATCCTGTGTGCCTGGAAAGTAGTCTGGTACGCATGCTTAGAAAAACACTGCTAGTTTTCTTCTTGAAGCATGAAGTCTTGAATTCAGTAATTTTGTTAAAAAGGTGAAAAGTTTTGTCTTCCGCACTTCAGATGAAAGGATGTTTTCAGTATATGGCAAGAGAGCACAGGATTATGATTATTGGTGTAGAAGCTGGGTCCCATTGGCATTGGCTCAACTCCTGGCTTTATCTTGAATCACTTCATCTTCTATGCCTCTGCCACAGTTTGTTCATCTGTAAACTATGAGTAAATAATAGTATCCATCTTCTGAAATTGTTGCAAGGGTTAAATGAGTGAAAGTGTAAATTATGTGCCTAGCATAGAACTAAATGGTAGCTTATTATTATACCTTATTACTTAACCTTAATTCATTCTTCTGAAGGCTTGAAACGAATGTTGCATAGTGGAAAAAGAGCCTAAACTTTGGGGTCCGACCCCTGGATTGGAATATCTCAGTACAACCTCTTTAAGTTGAGTGAGTGACCTTGGAGTAATTGTTTAACCCCCTTCAGCAAAGATGTATCCCATATATGTTGTATACCAAGCACTATCCTGGTCATTTGAGCTTCAGAAAATCTATAATACAGAGATGATGGTACCAACTACCTAGGATTGATGTGACGATAAGAAGAAAACCTTAAGACACTTGATGCTTGGTAGATGCTATTATCATAGTTACTGGTATTGTTACAGTCCCACTATAAGTTTATGGTAAAAGAGTAAATCTGAACAGCTTAACTAGAATGGAGAGGTTTTACCTGAAATGTCACAGTGAGAAAAGTTTTGGATATGGAAAGTGTATCTAATGAGTTCTTGTTTTTGAATTCCTTGGGGAGAAATAGAAAGTAGATGTAAATGTCAGATTTAAAGGAGACTTTTAAAAATACATCAAGGCACTTTGTATTTATTAAAATCCTTAGTGATAAAAACTTTTTTTATACCAAGAAATTGCTGCAGTTTATAGCAGGTCATTTAGCAGCAATAAACAGTAGACTAGGCATTACAAATAGAAAGTCCAAAATATTAATCAGCTGGTCAGTCCTTTGGGTCTACTGCTCAGGACAGTGTACTTAACCCTTGAGAACACACAGGTGGGTATAACAGCTAAGGAAGACAATCACAGAACCCCAGAGATGTAAAAGTGGCACCCAAGTGCTGTCCACTAATGGTAGGCACAATTTTTGCCCTCTGGTTTTGGGCATTTTGCCTTTGTGAAATTTCTCCTATCTTGTGCCTGGGCTTTTCTTACGATAATTATGAATTTAGCTCTGTATTTATTAGTCATATATTACCTATAGTAAGCCTAGAAACTGGCTTGAGAACAAGTTGTGAGAAAAACCATCCTAAGTCTCTGCCTTACAGAGATCTCAAAATTAAAGTGGATTTTTTTGGGGTAAAGAATTTGAGTGTTTGATATATCCATTTGTATGTATGGATCTGTCTTCACACATTAAGTGTGGAGTTGAACTTTGTTCCTTCACTACCAATTTGGATATGAAACTTTTGATATTTTTTTTCCCCCCCCTGGGATTCAATAAATATATTTGCAGTAGCTTACTAAAGCATTCTGAATAGGGTATATATTATCACTAGTGGCATGTTCATTAATGTAGAATAACTTTTATTAACTTTTTGTTTTCATTTACCCAACTGCACCTTTTTGACTAAGTGGATGGAAGTATTTACTATTTACTACATTTTATTTTGTCCGTGATCCTAAAATGTTATTTCTGTTTTCTGAGGAGAAATTCCAACAGGTTTGTTTAGAAAAATTGCTGTACTTTTTGCGCAACAAATATTTAAAATATTAAGCAGTTTTATAGCAGACTATCTTTTTTTTTTCCCATTTAAAAATTGTAATGTTACTTTATGGTACCTAAAGTGGCCAGTATGTAAAGCTTTGTAGATTTAGAATTAGCATAGCATATGTACAGAATTAAGTTTTCTTTACTTCAGTCTGGTGTAGGGCCTGTAGCAGTTGCTTCTCTTAAGTTGAATGGAATTGTAAAAAGTTCAGAAGTATATTTCATTTTAACAAATATAGGAGTAAACAATAGATCCAATAGGGTTTTGGGTTTGATTTAAAGACTGACACAGTTTTGAAAATTAGTTACTCCCTGCCTAGTGGGGACATTTGTGACAAGGGTGAGCTCCAGTTATCTGTGCAGGAACCTATCAGGTTGGGGGAGCTTTAGCTGCTTTGTGGGAGGGACTAGCATTGATTCTGCATACCTCTTCCATTGCCTTTCCTCTCTCCCCCTCTTCTTTACTGTCTCTTTCCTGGGAAGCTGTTCCCATCTGCTGTTCATCACTCCCTCCAAAGTTACCACCATCTTACTCTGTTTTTCTTAAAAACAAAACACCATTGTAATTATTAGTTTTTAAACAGAGAGAGCTGCTGTCAAGACCTTTACACTTTAGCAGTTTGTGGACCTCCCCATTTTGGGCCCTCAGCCAGGAGTTGGATAGCAGATAGCTTAAAATCACTTAAGAAGTTAACAGAATACTGTGAAACATTTTATATCTTGATTAAGGGAAAGAATAGAAAAAAGGCCTTTTACCTCAGAAATTGCTGTATTTTCTGGTGGGGGCTGAGGTGAGAGCACAGTGGGGGAGGGGTGGCCTTGTTGCTTAAATAAGATAAGGGAAATAGGAAGCATTAATTTATTAGATTGCCTTCTGTAGTCCCATGGATCTAATTGGAAAAGAAAATGGAAATGTTGGTGTTGCTGATTCTGAAAGTATTTTGATTTAGTAACTAGAGAAGGCTAGTAGAATTTGTTTGTAAAATGCCAGATATGGGTATGGTGCTTTGTTACTACATATCGATCATTTACATTTTACTAGTTGGTAGTTGAAAAACAGCAGATTCTTTCCTTTCTGTATTTTTCTTAGTGGCTTTGAACTGTTACCTGAATTGTTTCGATAAGAAAAGTAAAACTTGGAAATTAGCTGTGTTACATGCTAAGTTAATGGCTATGTCAAATTTAAATTCAATAGCTTCTAAGATCTATACCAGACATTTCATCCATTATTTAACTACACATAGAGAAAAACATATTTGAGACAAAAACCTTATCTATAGAGTTTTTAAAAACTTGTCATTATAGAAATTTAAAGGCAGAAGTGGAGTGAATAATATTAATGAATCTCATTTTACCTGTTACCCAACTTCAACAATTGTAAGTAGTTTGTCAATCTTCAAGGTGAAACTTGTCAGGAAAGTAATTTTTCAAAACATGTAGTACAAATAGATATGTTGGTATACTCAGAGGAATAGTATGTGCAGGAATGAGAAGAGTATATTTCATACATTATAAATTTAAAACTTGTAATAACTTTTTATAATAATATTACATTCATTTATCCTTTAACTTATTTAAGATGTCTGAGCCTCTGAGCCACCACTAATTTTGGAGAATCAGAAGTGCTGAAAAGTGTTTAGTTTCCTGATCATGTGTGTCTTTAGAAATTCAAGATTAATAGTTTTGAGTTTACTGTCCTGTCAGTTGCTTTTTATTTTATGTACATTTTCCAACCTGCAACTTTTGTGTGGGCCAACAATAATGGTCATTTTTAGCATATGTAAGGAGAGTGAGCAACTTAAACTTGCAAACTATTTAACCTTGCTCTGCACTTATTCCTTCTGCATATTTTATTCCTATTTTAACTGTAGTGTATATATTGGTCGACTTGATTGACAAATAGTATATCTTACAGCTTGTAAAATAATTTGTTGAGGAGGGACTTTTGGCTTCCTTCTGTACCTGGACCTAGGAGCGGTGATTAGGACCTTAAGATATTTTGCCTGTTGTTCTCTCTTCTTTGACAAAGTAGTAAGTTGTACGTGTGCCTGTGGTTGTGGAGCATATTCATGACTACTTACTACAAGGTGATGGTAGTCTTATTTCTGAATTTCCTTGCTTTTATTAGTTTAAATTAGACCCATAGGGGTAATTATTCCACCCCAGTACGTGGGGAAGGATAGTCATTGGGAGTTGTGTATCTAAACCCCTGTGCAGTGCACTGAGAAGTTACCTTTAACCTTATGATGCTGTTTGTTGTATTGCATTTAGTGCTAGAAATGTACTTTAACAGTACCCTTAATAAGCTCCCTCTACACACTAAAAATATATTTTTAAAAATTATACTTAAGACAACTTTGTAGTATTCCCCAGTAGAGTTCATCTAGAGCAGCAAAACCTTTCTAAAATAAAACTTATTCCTTTAACCGGTATTCATTTAAGTGGGTTCCTCTGTACTTGGTTTCCATGGAAATAGCGAATAGCTAACGTTATTTATAAGGTGGAAGTAAAATAGGGTGCCTAATGGGACCCCATGCTGCTCTGATGAAGAGACTTAGGAAAAAAAAAAAATCCATGCTCATGGGATTTTTTTTTTTTAAACAAGGTTAATGGAAGCCCTGATTTCAGTCTTCTGTAACAGAACATATTTTGGGTTTTAAAGGCTAGCGTTAATATCAAGCAAACTTCGTTTTTGGTCTTTATTGCTTTCACTTTCAAGTTTTAGGACCACTTACTTATCAGCACAGTTGAGGCCTTTGCTTCAGATTCTATCTTCGTGGTTTCTGTTTCAAAAGTTAAAATCCCTAGCATATTGTAGCTGTTACAATTTCTTATCGACATGTCAAAGTACAGATGAAAAGCTAAATGTTCATTAATGATAACAGTGATGATAAAGATTTAATATATTTTACTACACAGATTTTTAGAAAAAGTACATAAATGTTACAGAACCATTTTTAGTTTTCAGGCTTAAGTCAGGGTTCTTTTTCACTTGTATTGTGGAGCTAACCTAAACATGTATTCGGAGAGGAAAGATTCTAACTTTCTTTTGGT
This sequence comes from Scalopus aquaticus, assembly GCA_004024925.1. Lineage (NCBI taxonomy): Eukaryota > Metazoa > Chordata > Mammalia > Eulipotyphla > Talpidae > Scalopus > Scalopus aquaticus. The sequence goes on along the minus strand of PVIJ01002619.1, from coordinate 135,590 downwards.
GATAGAAATGGGGGAAATCTCCATTTCCTAACTTCTTTCTCTTTTTTAAAAAATGGATTGTTGCCAAGGCCTTCTAATTGAAGTACATGTTTATCCTTTAGTCTTTGAATGTGGGCTTCGGGTAAACCCTGGTTTTTCCTCACTTCTTCAGTGAGGCCTACTCTTAGTTTTGTAGGCCTACAGCAAAGCCTTGCATTTCTTAAGCCCCTTTAAGTGAAAGAGTACCGTTCCCTTTGTGTTTGTGATTTTGTGTGTGTGTGTGTGTGTGTGTGACTAATTTTTCTAGAGCCTGAAAGGCACCTGCTCATTTTCCAGCCTGGTGAGTACAGCAGTGCTATATTGAGAAGTGAGGCAGTATGGAACACAATAAGGCGCTATAATTTTTATTTAGTTAGTTTTGGTCGTCTTTGGCAGCTTGTGATCATTATCCGTTTGTCTTTGAGCACTCTGTGATTATTCCTGGCTATCAATACAGCAGGAGTTTGCTTCTGTGTTTTAAAAGCAAGAATTGTAGTGTACTTAGGGCTCCACTGGGGAGGAGTTTTTGTTGTGTGTGTGTGTGTGTGTGTGTGTGTGTGTGTGTGTGTGTGTGTGTGTCTGTGTATTTGGACAAGCTGCTGGCTATAGTTGGGTTTGCTGTGCTCTAATTTTTAGTAATTTGGTTGTTTTAATCTAGTTGAATATATTTTTGTGTGAGGCCTTTTATTTCTAGAAATTCTCTAGTTTGTTCTGTGCATATTGGTGCTGTTTTATAAAATTTCCTTAGTGTGTTAATTGTTCTTTTAGTTTTAACTTTTTCTTTTATATTTTTTAATCAGGTGTTTACAAGTGACCTTCCTTAGTGACTTTTATTTGAATTATCTTTGTGCTTTAGAGACATAGGAATTTGGGTCTGTTATCCCATTTCTGAGAGAACAACTCCCAGTAGTTGCAGTTAGTACATTAGAAAGGGTTTTCTCAGATGCAGTGCTGGGCATTGATCCTTCTCCTTGGTGCTTATAGTTTACACCCAGAACTCCTATTAGTGTTAATAGGAGGCACTTGCTTAAATCCCTGTACACCAAGATAAACCCAAACTCTTGTAATGCCTTATGGATACCTGAGTTGTTTTTTTGTTGTTGATGGCAAGAGTTTTGGTCTTGAGGTTAACTGATTATTAAGATAAGAGTTGAGTTATCTTGGGATATGGGGTGATTTAACAAAGACTGATCTGTAATTAAGAAGTTTATGTTATGATTAGACTTGGAAAACATTTACAGCTTTATGAGCTTTTGAAGTTTGTGAATAAGTATTCTTGTGCTTCTAACATCACAAAGCAAGATTTCTTCTTACTGTTTATTTCTTCTAATATTTCTCAACCGCAAAATAAATGATTTTACAAGTTTTTGTGCATATTGTAAGAGGACTTAATACAAATATTTTTTATTTATGTTACCACACTTACACTTTGGTCTCTCAAGTCTTTATCAGCTAGTGTTGTTCACATTTTTCAAGCATATAGAAGCTAATAGTGTGCACTGTTGTAGGATTTGGACATTACAGTCACTGGTCAAATATCAGATAATCACCTATGTCCAAAATTGAGGGGTTTTATTACTTTGATTTCTTTATTCATAGTCTAATGAAAGAATTCCTAGATCAAGAGCAGTAAATCTGGGTTTTATGTTGAGCTTTGCCTCTTATTACCCTTGTAGCTTTAGGCTATTCATCCAGACTTCTTGGACCGCTGTTCCCCTATGAAATGAGGTATGGATGAAGTACTCTGGGGTATCCATTCTACCTTTAAGTTATTTGAAGGCCTACTTTCCTGGGTACTAAAGGAAACTACTGTAAGGCCATGGTTCCTAATCCTGGTTACCCAGTGGGATCATCTGGGAGATCTGGCTTCAAATCAGACATAATGAATTCAAAATCTTTAAGGGTGGGGCCTGTGAATGAAAATACACACACACACACACACACACACACACACACACTATTATATTTTGAAGTTTTAGAGATTATCTTTTTCTAGGTTTGAGAACTACTTGTACAAGGCATTGTTTCTAGTTGTGTGGTCAGGAAGATAAGACAGAAAAGCTACATTGTGAGACAGTGTATAGTTGAATTCTAAGATGAACTAGAGAGATGATAAACACTCCCAAGAATTCAAAGAAAGGGAGAAGTTGGGATACTTAGGGGAAGTCTTCATTAGTCATTGAGTTTTCTTTTGGACCCTAATTCCCGGCCTGGGTAAGACTTGAATAGGCAGAGAGACGGGAAACAGGTGTTCTTGATATAAGAAAGAGCATGAGTAAAAGTTTGGGTTGGAGAAGACTTCTGATGACAGTTTCAGTCTTTATTTTAGTAACTTACTCTTGTAACTGCTCTAAATTTCCTAAACATTTTGAGGGAGTGAGCCTTGAAGATATTTAGTGGAAGATGAAATTCCAGCCAGCGGGAAGAGAAAACAGAAGATCCCTGAGAAAGGAACTTGTTTGGAATCTGAAGTATAGAAGAGAGGCCAGTGTGACTGGGAAGGGGAAGAGGTCTAAGGATGACAGGACCAAGTCACTGAGAACTTTGTTGGCCATTTTAAAGAACTTTGTTTTTTCCCCTCTGGGTATGATGGGAAGCCACTGGAGAATTTTTAGCAGAGGAATGAGATCTGCCTTGGATTTTGAAACAGCTGGCCATTCTCGCTGCTGAGAGGGCAGACTTAACCAGGACAAGAGTGGAAGCAGAGAGACGATTAGGAGCTGTTGCAGTAATATAGATGAAAGATGATGGTGACTTGGCCCAAGGAGGTGTGGAGTTGAGAGGAGTGGTCAAAGTTACCTATTTTGAAGATAGATAGGACATGGTTGTTATTCAATTGGATGGAGGGTGTAAAGGAAAAGGTGTCTACGATGACTTTAAGGTCTCGCCTGAAGGGATGGCATAGACATTTATTGAGGTGGAGGTGACTCTGAGGAGGAGGACGGTGGGTAGGTAGTTGAGTTTTGGACTTGAGCTTGAGATACCTATTTGACAAGATTTTATTTTTTTTAAATAAAAGGATTCTTTATTGACAAGTGTTGAGAGTGTGTTAGGTGTATGGGTTTGGAATTCAGTGGAAAGATCTGGTCTGAAGATAAAAATTTGGGAGTCACCAATATACAGATCCTTTTATAGCCACGAGACTGGTATGAGATTACTTAATTGGAAGAGTTCCAATAACTGAGCCCTGGGGCAGTTAAGCATTTTGAGGTCTTGAGAGAAGAGGAGGAACCAGCAAAAGAAATCAAGAAGAGTGGCTAGAGTGCTTAGGAGGAAAATCAAGGACAGGCAGTGTCCTGGGAGTCGAGAAGAAAGGGTGTTGAGAAGGGAGGGATGATCAGCTAGGTGAAATAATACTGACTGAACGAGGAAATGAGGGCTGAGACTTTACTACTGGATTTAGCAACAGGGAGGTCATTGGTGATCTTAACGTAATGGAAGGAGGCAAAATCTTAATTGAGTAGATTCTGTAAAGAGTAAGAGGAGGGGAACTAGGGACAGTGAGAGTGGTTAATTCTTTCAGGGAATTTTGCCATATATGAAGCAAAGCATGGGACAATAACTAGAGATAGCTATAGAATCAAAGGGTACTTCTGTTTTTTTTTCCCCTCACATTTCATTAATCTAGCAAGCATTTACATAATTATAATGCTTTTTCAAGATAGAAGAAACAGAATGACCCAGCAATGAGGAAAGAATTGATGTTTCTTGAGAGTGAGGAAAGTGGTGCTAAAGGGATGTCCGTGAGAGGGTAAGAAGGATCGGGACAACTGGATGATTACGATATTGGGGCCAAAAGAACTAAATGTCATTAAGGATTCTGCTTTTTCTTCTAAGCCCTGATTTGCGTTTATTTCACACTTACTGTGCTTTTTGTTGGAAGGTAGAAAGGACTGATAGATAAAAAGCAGTAAAACTTATTGTATATAAGATTAGTGTATTAGCTTGGTGTAGTAGAAGAGATTGAATCTTCTGCGTAAGGTGACATTTTAAAGTGTCTTTGAATGACAATTATCTGTGCTATTCTAGTCCCTTATCAGAATTTATGATTGAGCACAGACTATAAACTTAATCGTTTGAAATTTGTAGTGGGATGAATTTTAGCCTAATTTAAAACATGATCTAATGTTGAACTTTTTCACTGAAACTTGTTTATTGTTCAGTATATATTCTTCATATGCAAAGGTTTTAGATATTTTATAAAAGGTACTTAGTAGCTATTAATCATCTTTGATTTATTGATAATATTTTAAATTTTACAACCGCATGAGAAATCGGAATGATTTGTTATTTATAAGATCTAACTAAAGCAGCTACCTGTGAAGTTCTGGAGAGGTGGACAATCTTCAGTTCTCGAAAAATTGTGTGAAGTTGTGTTAGCAAGATAATGTTCATCATTAAAAGCAAAAATTGTTTCATTTACTACAACTTGTGTGTTTTATTTTTCAAGAAAAATTTTTTTTTCAAATTTAAGCATATAGTTAAAATGTTGAACTAAGTTACAAGTGTGAAATGTATGAGAGAAAAAAATTAAGCATATTTTCAATAGGCTTAATGTGAGGAAATTTGATACTTAAGTGTGTTTTGCATATGGGTAATGTGAAACACATATATAGGTGTTTTTTGCAACTTACTTGGTATCATTAAATTATAGAAATATTTTTTATAAATAAGTATTTGCTGATCTTTCTTTACCAGCTTTCCAATGGTAGTCTGTCAATCAGTTATTTATCAATCTTCAGAAGAAATACTTTGGTAGTTCTGATGTACATTATTTAAGAATTACTTCTAAAAATAATTTCCTCTTCTTGGGTATCTGAATCTCTTTGATAATCTTATTAAAAGTGTGGTTCCTTGTCCTTTAATTTTCACATATACAGAATTTAGCATATAGTATCATGGAATTGGGAAACCTCTCTGCAGCGCACTCATGGGATCCCTTGGCATAAAGAATCTCAAGTTTTAAAACCTGCCTTAGATAACTTGCTTATATGATTTTTCTTTAAAACTTTTTATGTAGACTTTTTCCAAAAATATCTGGCAAGTATTTATTGCAGTTTGTTTCTTGAAGAGTAACTGCTACAGCTGGTTAAGAGGAAGTGAGGTCCAGTGGAAAGGCCAGCTCAGTCACAGAACCTCAGGGTGTGTAAGCTCTTCCAGCTTCACCACCAACGAACTGTTTGACCTTCCGGGAAGTCACTTAACTTCTCAAGCTTTGATTTCCTATGTGATTTCTGCAGTTGCTATAAGTGGTTTTGTGAGCACTTTTAGGATATCATGGCAAAATTCATCATCAATTTGGGATTGACTCTCTTACTGATTTTTTGAGAAAATGCCTTAGAGATAGGTGTATAATCCATTGTACTCCCTTATTACTGAATATGACTTTTCAGAGAAGTTTGTGTGACTATACTGTTTTTAAATGGTAAAATCCCAATCCTATTCTGATCACTGTGAGTTTCAATTTATTTTACACATTCTGAGTATAAACCATTGTTGTATATGTTGTATGTATCATCTACAGTTCTGTGGCTTGCCTTTTTATTATTTTATTTATTGATACTTTTTGATATACATAAGTTCTTAATTTTAATTTAGTCCAATTTGTTTTTCTTTTCCTTTTCATTATATCTTAAAAATGTTAATATTTTAATTCCTAGTTAGTTGTTTGTAACCAGTCATTCATTTAACAAATAATGCTGTGAGAGATTGATGCATAAGAAATTACCCCAGCCTCAAAGAACTAATAGGGAATACCTAACAGGGAAAATAAACCAGCAATAGAGTTTCAGTGTCACTCACTGTTAATTCATTTGTTTAACATTTACTGAACATTTACTTTGTGCCTAGTACTTGTTTAAGTGGCACAAAGTCCTGTAGGTATCTGTAATGTTAAGAATCTTTAAAATTGAGACATTGACATATAATGCTGTATTCTTCTTTAAAAAAAAAAAAGATTTATTTATGTATACAAGAGCTGGGGTTAGACCAGAGGTGTGGGGGTGGTGAAAGGATTCACCAGAGACAGAGTGGGGAGCAGAATAGGCAGATTGACTGAAATACACTGCTGAGGGGAGCAGCAAGCGAGACAGGAGAGGTCTGCTGTGCCATGTGGGAAGCGCCCTGGCCGGGGATCGAACTTGTGCTGCAGTAGCTATGGATAGCTTCATAGTGCTGAGACTTAACCCCTTGCACCACCAGGGAGACCCTATAATGCTGTATTCTTTTTAGGTGTACAAAATTATGATTTGATGTATGTATATATTATGAAGAGTACCACAATAAGTTTGGTTAACATCCATTATTACATATAGTTATAGTTTTTCCCTTGTGAGAATCCACTTTCGCATAGCCACATGATTCTGTGGCTTTTTGCATGATTTTTCTTTCGGTTGGGAGTCATTCTAACATTGGCGATTAAAATTGTCATTTATATAGACTTGAGAGTTTTAAGAAGTATTGCTACTACAGACAAGGCAGAATAAAACAGCAAATTAAATTTCTTTTGGAAATAAATGTTAACTGCATGAATTGGACCCTTTCAAAATTATTTTACTGTATGTTTGATATAACCGTGCATGATTAAATAAAAACTTGTAATATGAATGACATGAAGATTTTAAAAACATCCCCTGAGGAAATGAGAACACTTATTGGAGTAACATCAGTCAACAGACATACGTTGTTTAAGGCATGAGGAAGAATTTATAGTTTTAGAGCATGGTATATGGAGTTTAAATAATTTAATACTAAAATATTAGGAGAAAAGTTTTAATTTTTGTGTATGAATTATTTTAATTTAAAAAGTTTGGGTCTGGGAAGAGTTACAAATCAACTGTATAGCCTGACTTAACTTTTCAGACATTAAAGTCAACTTAAAGAAACATAATTGGTAAAGCATTATTGAACATTGCATTGGGATCCCAAAGCCTTTTTCTTTGTGATTCTATCACTGATTAAATGAGTGTGTGAGACAAGGCAGGTCACTTCTGTGTTACAGGACTTATGAAGTGGGGCGACTTTAAGAATTGAGTGAAAACTGACTATGCATTATTATAAAATGCTATGAATTGTAAAGCCTTCTTCTGTAAGACAAGTCCATTCCAAGATTTATTTTAAAAAGGCCTATTTATGTTGACCAAACTAAGGGTCAATGATGTTAGCTTAGTTTGTTGATACAACAGTAAACAATGGGTAGAGGTCATTTGTTGGGAATAGGGTGTATTTCTGTGTTACATAGATGAGGTGCAATTCTTCGGTGTCTCTTAGGAAAGAATAACAATCAACTACTTTTTCTTGTCTTGAAAATTCCGTGGAAAATTAGAGATTTTAACTGCCCTTGAATTCTTTACTTGCTGTAAAGATTACCTGTCTCTTCCTTTTAAATTTTTTTTTCTTTTGGATATTAAAGCTTTGGATATTTTTGTGTGTTTTGGTTTTTCCTTAAAATCAGATGGAAAAAATTTCAGCTTTTTATGACCTGTCATAAATGTGTGTTTGTAGTCTAATTTTGTGTTCCCCTTCTTTTGTTTTAGAAAGCAAGAGAGCTGAAGGAGAGCCAGTTTCCCCAAAATTGGTAAGTACTTTTGCCAGGCAGGCATAGAGTTAGATAATTCAAATTATTCAGTGGTTGTTTTTTTCCCCCCTCAAAAGAGCTCTCTCCCAGAAATGAGGCTTTGCTCTTTGCACTGAGTAAAAGTGAATTTTTGTCTGATTTCACATAGCCATATCTCAGATGTGCTTGTGTTTCTAATAATACTGCTAGGCTTGCATGTTCCTGCATTTGATAACCTGTTAAAATGTAAAGGTCCCCTTTGCCATGTCCTTAATGCAGTGGGGTTAGGGCTGAAAATTCAAGTCAGGAAATTCAAAAGTTAAGGTTCCCATTGTGTTTTGTATTATTTAATATGCTGTTAAATGTTATGCCCTTAATATATAGATGCAAAATGACTAGGTTAATGTAACTATGGGAATCTCGACTCTTAAGCATTTATGTTCTTAAACTAAATGTTGGATTGCCTCATGTCTGATAATATATTTTTTAGTGTGTGTTATTTTGTATCATCCTTAAAGAATAAAAACTAAAAAGAGAGAGAGAGAGAAAAAAAAATGTAGCAATTTGGGGCATGTAGGCAAACTCATTTTTTCCCTAAGAGTTACTTCAGTATATACTCCAACAACTTATATATCATCCCAGCCAGTCATTTGAATCTAATTCAAGATCACCTATTGCAAAGACCACATATTGCAGTCTAATGATAAAGGATCAAACAGATATTAACCTTATTTAGAGAGCATGTCTTATGATATAAAATTAAACCCAAGATAACTGGAATAGGTAGTCCCCTAATTTAAGAATTTAAGCCAAGTCTTTTTTTTTTAATTCTCTCTCTCAAATGGATTAGTGGATAGAGTAGATACCTGATTAAGACTTCCTTTTGATGACTTCTGTTCCTTGAGTTGTCCTCTCTTACCTTTTAGGGATTGGGCTTTGAACATGAAAGAGAGGCATTTGAACAGTCTTGGATATTTTACTACCTTTTTATTCTTACCTTTCTCTCATGGAACCTTTTAAAATAATCAAGATCCTATAGCCCTTTACTTTGAGATGTAATGGACTCATAGCATCTTAGAGAAGGGACCTTAAGGGCCTTCGTTTCCACCGTTTTACCCAGTGTAGCAATTTCTTCTCCTGTTTCCCTGACAGATTGTTATTTGGGTACATACTGAATACTGTATTTTTAAAAAGTGTAGCTTATTATTTTCTAGAATGTATTCTGAAGAACTCTGGTTCCACAGAAATGAATAAATATTACTGAGGTGGGGTGGGAGGGATGGGAAAAATATTCTGTGGTCAAGTAATTTGGGAAATGCTGCATTAAACAAAGTTAAACAGGTTTCTTTACTGCAGGACTTCTCAGAACCTTTAATATGCTAATGTGCATTGTGAATCTCCAAGAGGGGGATATGATATGCAGCATTCTTGAATCCTTCTAATGACAGGGAGCTCACTACCTCATAAGGTAACCCATTCCTTTTTTGTACAGCTCTAATCCTCAGCTCTTCCTTAAATTGTTCTGAAATCTATATCCCGTAACTTCCACTTCTATTAAGTACTTATTGGTTATGCTCATACCACCACACCCTCTTGTGTTATCCTTTGTGTAGTAAATATTTATATGATTCTGGCAAGGCTTGTCTGGACTATTTTTTTTTTATTTTTTTGTCATTTAATAGTAGTCTAGTAAACTTAACAATGAATTCTTAACAATAAAATCTCAGCCTCATTGTCACTAAACTCTTATTCACTGCTCTCTAACTTGCTTCATTTTGAATTTCTGTGAATTTTAGATTTTCCTTCAATGTTCCTGTTGGGTGTAGTTGGCATGATTTGGGAAGTACTTTATTTTTGTAAAGAAAAGCGGGAAATAGAAGAATGTGTGCAATCTAGGCCTGTGCCCAGGAGGCCGAAGTAGAAACTGTACATTGGAGTGAACACAGGTGGTGTGGAGCGGAGCAGCACTCTGTGAAGGAAAGGCTGCTGTGGGGAAACGCTGACTTGACTCGTGCCTCCAGGCCCTGTGCTGCAAGCATATAACCTGTGTAGGCTTTTTTTTTTTTTTTTTTTTTAAATAAGAACCTGGCCTCCTCCCTCACAAAAAGAAAAAGGAAAGATACATATTTTTACTGAAACACATTCAGTCTTTATAAATCTACGTGTGTGCACATTATATGCATATATATGTACACATACATAAATTAAATGTTTAGAAAATATCATCTCCGACTAGCTGAGGTGATTTTTGTCAACAGCTCTTAACCCAGGATTTGAGCATAGTAATCTTGCTAGATTCAGATGGTAGCCTCTAAAATCAGAATTGCCAAGTTCTTTGTGCAGTAGTATTTTCTGTTGACTTGTGGAATGTCATCAGAGAAATACCACCATGAAAATAAGAAGACAAATTATATTATTATTTTCTTCTTTTATTGTTACAGTTTTCAATAAATAGGAAAATAATTACTATTTTTAGCATCAGTGATCATTGTTAGCACTGGTAGGTAAGTTAAAAGTCAAAGACACTATTTTATCTCCCTGCATATTAGATACAAGGCAAGAAGTATTTTGCACAAACTTGAACCTGTATTTTATTGTTAAGCACATGACTGTGAAGCCTTTCTACTTGCTCATATTTAAAAAAATTAATTCAGTGCTATTCTGACAATACAAATCAAAAGCTGAGTCTTAACACCAAAAAAAATGTATTTTATAGAGCATATGGAGCTATCCATTTTTAGGGGATTCAGTATGGGTGCACAACGTATTAAAAACTTATAGCTAATGAAATGGTTAGTTGAGTCAGGTTTTGATTGGAAAAAGTTTGTATCAATTCAGGAACAGAGTATTTCTTAGCAGTAAATTCATAATTATGGCATTACACATTACTAGAATCATAGTGAAAGATCTGGAGGTGACATATCTCCCAGCAGAACTAAACCCCGAAAAATAGTTAGAAGCCCCTTTCTTAAGAGCATTTTAAAATAGGAAAGCCTAGTGTTTTCTCAGCAATATATTGTGTTGAGAAGTTTATTGAAAGTGTGTCTGAATATGAGTATGTTAGCAAAAAGGATAGAACTTTACAATTTACATAGGGCTTTTTACCTTATTTAAACTGAATAATAGTCTATTAAAATAGGTGCTGTTGTTCCTCTTTCCTGATTTGTTAGCAAATAAACAAAAAATTGATGCTGAGAGTAGTTTCACAGGGAGTGAGTGGAATTTTGGGTTTGTTTTTCGGGACAACGTATGTTCGTTGCAGACATCACAGTTGCTTTTTTTTTTTTAAGTGGGCTTGATTATTGTTTTTGTTTGACTGGCTTGTAGGAGTTTTTTAATTTGTTTTGGGATTTTGTTACTTGAAGGTAAGTTGAGGCCATTAGACATTAGGTATCCTGGGGATTTGGCATGTACAGTTTTGAAGGTAACAAATGTTAGTGGTTTGTGCAGGCAGTTGCCCTTTTTGATAGTGTTTAGAATTGTTAGATGGTGAAAGTATCGTACCTCTGTATAGTATGTCTATTCGTTATTTTGTGAGTATGTTTACATGTACTTTGCAGCATCTTGTTATTTATAACTTATTAGAATTGATCAAAATTTGATAAACCAGGGCCTCCCTGGTAGCGCAGCGGTTGAGCGCTACGCCTTGGAGCTGTGGGTGCAATGTAAGTTCCACGCCCAGCTGGGGAGAATCCCACCACATGGCGCGGCAGACCTCTCCTGCCTATCGCGCTGCTCCCCTCAGCAGTGTGTTTCTGATCTGCCTGTTCTGCTCTGCTCCCCACTCTTTCTCTGGTGAACCCTCTCGCTGCTCCACGCCTCTGGCTTGTACCTCAGCATAAATAAATAAATCTTTAAAAAAATTTTGATAAACCATCTTTTAAAAATTTGGCTAATAACACCTCCCTTTATGAGGCTATAAACTACCCTCAAGCTTCAAATGATGACTGCATGAGTTGTCTAAGCCCTCAGAATACTTTTAAAAAAGATTCAACATATGCTTGCCTTGTTTTGGTAAGCTATTAATTTATGTATATAGTTTGTTTCTTTAGGTAGAGACCAATTTCTTAAAATTGCTATCCAGAAGGAGACCTTTTTGAGGAAGGAGGATATCACATGAATCTTCTAATTCTTCATAAATTTTTCTCTAACAAGTGTTATCTTTTTTAGCCCTTTAGTTTTATTTTGGGAAAAAAAAAGAATAAGCAGACAATAATCTGATGGAGGAAATAAAAGCTGTCAACTCCTCTTTAACTTGAGTTGCGGGCTTATCCTTTAAGGTACTCAGACGTTTTGAGTGTCCGGGTTAAAAGTTGGTTTTACTTTTTTCTTTTCTGAGCATTTTGTTTCATTGTTGAAAATCTTCTAATGCTTCATTAATTCTGAGTTAATTTTTTTTTTTGTTACTTAAAAATAATCGCTTATTTTTAGTGGAAAAATTTGAAGACATCTATATCTTGAAAAGAATATAGTAATAACTCTTAATCCTCCCACTCAGATAACGTAGAGCAAATTATGAAATTGCCACCTGACCCAACCTCCAGGCAGCCCAGGGTACTATTGTTACAAATCTTTATTACTGTGATAGACAAAGCTTCTTAAAATTTGCATTTCTATGATTGTTGAAAATAGATGCTTTTCATTTATGCTGGTCATTCACATTTCTTCTATGAATTGCTTTTTCACAGTTAAAAAATTTGTGAGCCCACTGACTCCATAAACTAAGTTAATCTTTTTGTGTGTATTTTATATGTTCTCCATGTTTTTAGCCTACTGTTTGTGTCCAGAATTTATATGCAATAAGCTGAGCTTTGATGTTTATATATTACTACCAGTAAAATAAAATATGGTCTCATATTGTGAAAATACCCCTTCAACATCAAGGTGAAGTCTTAATTTGATGTTGTGAGAGATCATGTTTGGACACACTTTTTGGTAGACCCTTGTAAAAATTAATACTACTCTAGGACTGTTTTCAAGAAGAGCTCTAATATATAAGTCAAGAATTTGAGCAGGGAGATTATTTACTATTTAAAAGTGAAGTGACTATAGCTTGAACATTTGTTTTTGTATGTAAATTTGCAAAACAAAATATTGGTCTAAGTCAGTAACTTAACGATTCTGGTATTTATTTTTTACTATAGTTCCAAAGATTTTCTAATATAGTAAGTAGCTGAGAAACCCAGGTTTGCTATTCAAAATGTTTCCTTTTCCAAATTATCTCCTCTAAATATACTACCTTTATGAAACATTTTGGTTTACAGTATCATTGTACAGCTCTCTTTTCCTAGCCTCTACAAATATAGGTTGGGAGGACTTTTGTACTTTTTAGGTTAGAGTATCTTGATGTTAATAGCATAGTTTATAAACACTAGAAAAGGGATTATCACTGATGTTTTAAGCCTAGCTAGATTAAGCAAATATAATGAGAACTAATCTTTACAAGTTAACTTCTTCAGTTAATATTCCATTATATCAGTTTTTTTTTTTTAAAAAAAACTTAGGTTGAATATGAACGTTATCCATAGGTAAATAATTTTCAGAAAGTGTAATGGTTATTCATCTTACTGTATTGGTTTAAGGAGTAGTGGGTCTTCTGGTTTCTTGATTGTTCCCTTCCTCAGTTTGTAAGAATGCTGAAAACCTGCTCTAACTACAACTTTCATAGGTACAAAGAAGAAAAGAGAAAGTTGTAAAGTTTAAATTAATTCAAGCAAAATCAAACTTTTGCTTTGTACCTAAACTGTCTAATTCCTTACTCAAGAAAAAAGAAAACAAATTTAAAAAAATTAGCCATTGAGCTACTTTAAATTGTCTAATGATAGGCAGAGGAGACTAGGAAGGTTCACATTCACGCGTCAGGACTTCTGACATTATTTCCATGTACATTTTATCTGTATAGCCAAAGAGATGCACTGACATGCTAGAGCAGATGAGAATGTCTGTCCCATTGCTAGCCTACCTCCTCTGTTGTGTACAGTAGATTTTTTTTTAAATAATGACTATGGACAGCACAGTCAGCATTGCATTGTTACTTGTGTTAACTCTTAAATTGTTAATTAAATGTAAAGCTTTAGGTTATACTAGAATTTGCCCATTTTGAGTTTGTTTTTTAAACAGTAAGGAGTCCATCCAAATGAGAGTATACTAGGCTTCTTTAACCTCTAAGAGAGTCTGAACTCTTCAGTTCACTCTGTGTGATGTTGAAAAATGTGTGACCAAGTTGTTTTATGTTTCTTAAAGGACAGTGTGTCCTGGATGATTATACTCTCTCCCTCTGTATCCTCATCTATGGTGGAAGTGGTCTTGTTCATCTCTGTGTCCTGTGAATGTCGTATGTAGCTCAGTGCTGAATGCGTAGTAGGTGCTTAGATGTTTTCATGACCATGTTAAATATATTTCCCCTTTCTAACTTATTTGGAGTGTTTTACAGAGGGACATTCAAAGAATAAAACTCAGAAAATTTGGGGGAAAAATTCAGTACAAAGCATTTCATTTTGGAAAAAAATACCTATTTGGGAAATTTCTTGCCCTATATTAGAGAATAAAACACTTTTGACTAGAATTTTAAAAAATTTAACATAAAGTATTTCCTTTATGCCCAGTATAATGATCCAAAACATTTTATGATCTTTACAGCTGCTGTGAGAAGAAGATTTTGTTATTTTAAACAGAGGCTGAAGAAACTATAGAATTAGCAAACATAAAAGAGAAAGTGGAGAAGGTAGAGGATGGAGTTGCAGACTCTACAGGAGGCACTTAAAGTGGAAATTCAGGTTCACCAGGTATGTTGCATTATTGGTTGTTCCCACATCATGTTATTAAGTAATGGCTAAGATTAGTAGACAGACCCATCTTTAGGTTTTAGTATCGTTTTTAACTGTTTTTCAGAGTGTTGTCCAAGGGACATATTATTTGCCTTGTCAGTCACTACTTAACAAACTCATTTTAAGAACTTTAATAAATTATTCCTACTTAGTATACAGAGAAAAGAACTGAACTTTTTTTCATATATCAAAAGTATTTTTAAAAAAACTTTTTTTTTCTGATTTTGGTTCAACTGAGAGACTTTGTTCTTGTGACTTAACAAATATTTTAAATGAGACATAATTAACTTTGCTACCATATATACTGATGTTTTTACTCCTAACTCAGTTTTATACCTTGATTTTCATCTTTAATAATGAAAATGTGATTGCCTTCACAGATGTTTACATTTCAGATTTCATAAGTCTTACATTTTACCTCAGGTCCCTAGGCTAAACCTTTAAGATACATTAAGTAAAAATAAATAAAATGTATTAACAGTTATACTTCCATGATACAATATTTATGTTGTTCATAAAATATATAAAATACTTACATATTAGACATGTATAGTATGTCTTATTTATATATAAATGTAACTGAGACAAAAAGCTATCCTTAACTAAATCATTAACTTTTATTATGTAAACAGAGTATCACTGTTTGATATGTGTTTTCTAGAGTTAGCTGGATGTTGGATTCAAGATAGACACAAACTTATAATCCTTTGCAATTAAAAGTAATAAATGATGAATTGACTAATTTGAATGTACAGTTCAGGTTGAGAGAGTGAAGAGCAGAAGTAAACTACTTTTTAGAGGTATTTGTTCTTAGGTATAGTTTCTTACTTTATGTGAATAGCCTAATTTAAGGTTAATTTCTGAAATTGTTGCAAGAAAACCTTGTACTTTTGATAGCTACTAGATTTACAAGTTGACCAGAATGAGGGTAGATGAGAATTTATAGGAAAACTTCAAAGGCACTTTATATGTATTTACTGTTAACATTGAATCTCTATGTGTTCAGAAATCCCTGCTGCTGCACTGAATCTTACTAAACTGTTGTACAGCAGTGGTCTTAGAGTTTCCTGTGTACAGGTGGGCTACTCCATGTGAAGTATTTTGTTTTTATGGTAACTTTAAGAAGTTTAATATATGATAAGTTATGTACATTTTATTTTATTTGGCTTTACACTAATTGAGGAGAATAAAAGTCTGTTTATAAAATAAGCTTCTCTTTTCTCTGGACGAAAGTATTTTAACGTAGTGTTATGGGCCAACCCCAATATGAAATGGGTTGGTCTGACTATGGGTCCTTACCCACGTGTGTGCTTAAAAGAGATTTAGAATAAGACTCAACTGCAGGCACACACAAAAAGGTCAATAAAGGGTTTATTTACAAAAGGGAGAAATGAAGAAATGAATAACTCAGGGAGAAAGAGAGAGATAAACTGGTAAATGCATCCCACCTGTTCCGCTGAGCTGGAACCCCAATAGCATGCTGAAAGCCGGTGAAAAACCAAGCACCCCCAAGGCCCACATGTCTGGTTCTATTATCAAACCTGGCTGTTTAACTCCATCTTCAATTTCCAGCAATCCTCCCTTCAGTGGTGATGGCATTATGGGATTTGTAGTCCTTGGTGTCTTGGATTGCTTTGGTCTGGAGTAGGGTTGGGGACCCATGAAACCGATTTGTGGAGTTTGTTCAGGACATCCTTTCCCCCCAACAGTAGAAGTGTATTGGATAGATACCCAATGACAAATTTGAATGACAAATGACAACAGTTAATTCATAATTTGTTCAAAGTTGACATCTTCATAGAATGAATTCCTAGGGAACAGTAATCAGTCTGAAATTTGCATGTATCAAACATGATTTAATAAGGGTGTGAGATTTTTGGAAATATTTCTATCAAAGAAATTTTCAGATGGCAAAGTTAACAATTCTGCTTTTAGTTCATCCTCATAAGCAATGAAATAAGTCCTAAATAAGACTTCCTTGAAATACTCATCGCCTAAATTGAACTAGATTACTAAAAATTTAGTTTTTCTGTATTATGTTTTGAATTCAAGAATACTTTATGAAAATCACAATTCTGAAAAATTTTAATGTTATACTGTTAAAATCCAATTTAAATTTTAAAATTATACTTTTTCAAAAAGGATATAACATTCTACGTAAAGTTATACCACTTTCTTAATATTCACATCAACTATTTCCCTATATACCTAGCTGCCTTTTTAGTATAAAATCAATAGCTTTATATTTATCCTTAATAAATACACAACATTTTGTATACAATGATAAACATTTATACACTGATAGTATTTCAACATCTGAAGTATATCTCTCACTCTTAGTTACATCTGGAACACTATTTTTGAACACAGCTTTAAGTATTAACAGTACATGCAAGTGACATGCCTTATTTATAGCTAATGTTGTTATTCTGATCGGCTGAACTGGTCATGACAAGTTCAAGGATGCCAGACATGACAGACACTGCCTGTTAGGCTGAAACCAAAGTCATCTCATACAGTTGACTAAATCCTGGGGCAAAGCCACCCTTTTGTTCATTTCCACATAAGAAATGAAATAAGCGCTAAAATTGAACATACTGGATAGAAAGTTTATTATGAAACTACATGGTATGTTGGAAATATATTTTTGTTTTTTATGCACTGGGAGATGGTTAGGAAAGTGGTAATGGGCACATGGCTATCTTTAGTAAATGTTTACATAATAATGACCAATAATGGACATTTTATCTTTTGGGGAAAATTGCCCTTTTTTCTTCCCTTTTATGTATTGTTATGTGGATTTGTGGAAGCCATATTTAAACTTTTAATGTTTACTCTGCATGGAATGGAGACTAGTATAAAGTAGAGATTAGCAAACTTTTTTGAAAAGGCCCAAATAAAATATTTATGCTTTACAAGTTATTTATGGTATCTGGTATATACTCAGCTCTGCTGCTATAAGAACAAAGCAGCCATAGACAACATGTAATGAATGTGTGTAGCTGTGTTCAAGTAAAACTTTATTTGCAAAAGCAGGTAGAAGGCTGGATTTGCCTATGGACTGTACTTCACCAGCTCTTGGTATAATGTATATCCATATAAAAGTATGCTTCATTCTTGTAATAGAAAGTAACTTAACTTTGGGGCCTCCCTGGTGGTGCAGCGGTTAAGTACTGCTGCGCTGTGGAGCTGCCGGCAGGCAGCAGGGAGGAGAGTTAGCCTCCTGGCCTGGAAGATTCCCACATGGCGCGGCAGACCTCTCCTGCCTTGCCTGCTGCCCCCTCAGCAGTGTGTTTCGGTTGATCTGCCTGTTCTGCTCCCCACTCTGTCTCTGGTGAACCCTCTCACTGCCTCACGCCTCTGGCCTGGACCCCAGCTTGTATGCATAAATAAATCTTAAAAAAAAAAAAAAAAGAAGAAAGTTACTTAACTTTGATAACACAGTGTCAGCTTAAAGTCACTAGGGATTTGGATGGTCTGGTTAAGTTGCCCAGCTTGTCCAGTCCTGCCTCTGAAATGCAGCTTTACTGCTAATAGATAGAAAAGTTGGTTTATTTCTTTCCTCCAGAGGTAAAGACTTAGTGTGGTTATCAGTTTTTAAATTCCTGTGTCATAGAAGGAAACCCTTTTAAGTTTTAACAAGGCAGCTTTAGTATAGTAACAAACTCTGGTAACCAAATCAAAAAGGAAGTCCAAGGACTATTTTCATTGAAAACTGTGGTTAGATTGCATTAGTAAAAACATATATGTATAAAACCTCCTGTTTCCATTTCATTGACCTTTTGGAATGTGTGCTATTACTGTTTTGTAGGTTAAGGATATAGACCAGGATATACAAAAGTTACTGCTGCCACATATGAAGTAAAATATAGTAACATAGGCCTTAAGTATTTGGTGGGTACATGATTGGTGACCTCAACTATCCAGAATGTAGCTTATCACCAGAAATAAGGCTAGAATAAATGTTAGAAGTCATTCACCAAAGATTATTCAATTTACTCAAGGGGATTTCTTCCACCTGTTTGCTTATCTTAGATCACTTATGTATCACACAACAGTTCAGAAGCAACAAATATGAGTTGGGATTCAGGGACTGTTAGAAAGAAGCACAATAATAGTAGCAAGAATTATTAGCTAGCTGTTTGACATGTAGGGGTGGCGTCAAAAACTAAAATGCAGACCCAAGAACTTTTTAAAACAGTAGTTTTAGGCCTAATTGTACTTCGTTGTATTGTCTGTAGAGTTAATGTGATTGGCTTATTTTTCTATTTAAGGACTTTTTTCTATTTAAGATGTTTAGTATTTATTTATTTATTTATTTATGCATACAAGAACTGGGGTTTAGGCCCAGGGTAGGGGGGTTGAGAGGATCCACCACAGATAGAGCGGTGAGCAGAACAGGCAGATTTACTGAAATACACTGCTGAGGGGAGCAGTGGGTGAGACAGGAGAGGTCTGCTGTGCCATGTGGGTCAGCTCCCTGGCTGAGGATCTAACTCATGCTGTAGTGGCTGGCTATAGCTTGATAGCGCTGAGACTTTAACTTCTGCACCACCAGGGAGGCCCCAATTTAGTGTATATTTTAGAAAGATTTTTATGACTAAGATTTTGTAAAAGGCCTTGTCACCCAGAGAGTGACAGATTTTTCAGTTACATGAAAAATTTTCTGGGGGAACCACTTGTTCCTAGATACTTTCAGGAATCAGCCTTCTGATATTCCTTTATCCTTCTAATTCTTCCTTCTCTGGTAATTGTTATCATTGGGCAGTGATGCTTTTACAAGTCCAGTTAGGTCAAATGACATCCATTTTTCTTTTGGTTGTTTTTCATTTGGTCGGACTTCTGTTTTCGTAGTAAATGTCCTGTTCATTCAGTATTCTCATAGTACTCCCCTTCCCAGAGGAACTCAGGTAGGTAGAGTTGTATATTATTATCCCTTCATTTCCTTACCCACAAATGCTGAGGATCACTGCTCCACAGAGCACATCCCCCTTCCGTACAGAGAAGACAGTGACAAAGTCACATCTGACACTAGACTCCTTCTGTGGTAAGAACCAAACTAACAGACTTGCCAAATCTGTGCTTTGCTGTATCCAGACAGGCCTGTTTTGTGTGAGAGCAGCTTCTTTCCAGGCCTTGTTTGGGATTCTAGACAATGACAACATTTTAAAGGGATGTTTGGTTTTTAGAGCTTGCAGCTTGTTTAAATTGCCTTTATAAAGTCTGCTTTCCCCCTCACATCTCCAGATTTGTTAAAAAGCAGAAGCTTTTCATTTCTAATATAAAGTGGATTTTTTTTTTTTTTAAGACACAAAGGGGAATGTGTAATTAACCTTTGTATGGATCACAGAAGTTTTGGTGTATTCTGATTGTAGTCTTGCTTGTTCTTTTGTATGGATTTAACTCTAGATTTTGGGGTTGAATCTGATTAGCCATAGTGAGTTAATATGTAAGACTGATGGTTCTTTTTTTCTCTTTATTACCAGAAACTGGTTGCTCAAATGAAGCAGGATCCACAGGTAAAATACTGCTTTTATTCATTTAATTCTAAAATTGAAAGTTTAAAATGACAATAAAATAATTAAATACAAACTAATACTGAAGTTAAAAATTATCTCATTTTTAGCAGAAATTAACGCGTTGCTTTTTTAATGGTTTAGAAATATCCAATCATTCTATTATAATATACTTATCATTTCATCGTTGTTACTTTCATTTTAATATGTTAAACAAAATATTGATTATAGACCAGAATTATTATTTCCTCATAGTTCATAGTATAAATAGTTAGAACTTTTAAATACTTAATCCCACTATGTTTTAAATGAGAATTTTAGAATAATTTTTAAAAAGCAATTAATTTTTTTTTAAAGAGTCCTTAGGGTTTAAAAATATCTTACATAATCTAGCAAGTGTTACCTTTCCTTTAAATTCTCATAGGAGTTTTTTACTTAGGTATTTTTTTCTATATCCCTGAAGAGAAATCTTCCTAAAATGTTACCATGTTTTTGATGATTATTCAGATATTGTCTCTTTTGCAGCCATTAGGCAGTGGGTCACACGTATGGAGAGTATTTATAAGACTCAGGACTTAGCATCCAGTGGCCTTACTGTTCTATTTTAGCATAAAATAGAATCCATTGATTCTGAAAGCAGGCATTGGTGTCCCACACTTAATTTCTGTTTGATAGTCCAGTTTCTATGACACGTGTCTCTGTTTTTATTTATTTACTTTAATATATTACAATTTAAATTAGATTTAGGACACCAAGAGGCAGGGCCTTAGATTAATAAATTATTTATTATGGTAACCTGTGTTACCAGCAATTGAAATATTGAAAACTGTAGCATTTATGATATAACTGTGGTCATATAATAGAACAGTTTTAACCCAAAGAATCTGGGGCTGGTAAGTGGTTGGATAATCTTTTGGGTAATCTTTTAGATTTACTCCCACATGGAGTAAACATGAGAAGTGGGGGGTGTATACCCCAACCCTCTTAGGGCAGGCAGTGTGAACTAAAGGAATTGCTTGTGAAACAATAAAAATAGTCTCTCATTGGGGTGGTATTCAATCTGCAGTAGGGCTATCCTGCTAAATTAAGCATTTGAAAATTTTAATTTTGGGTTTTTTCCCACTTGAATAAAAGACAAGCATACTCAATGTATCTCATCTAAAATAGTATTCTTTTTTGATTCCTGGAATTTTAGAACTGAGAAAATGCCCTGGTAGTCAGTGTGTTAATTTGAATGATGTAGTGTTAAGGCAGTTGCAGCACTGACAGCTTTTCAAATCTAGGCTAAAATAACAAATGTACTCTAGTAAATAAGGGAGAGGGCAAGTAGAGAAAAACCTCTTATCTTTATTGATAATGCTGTTAAGCATGCAGTGTATGCATGCTTATAACTTCCATTTTCCTACTTTTGTCTGATTAGTGGAGCTTTAGGTTTTCTGTCAACTAATACTTTCTATAAAGAATAATAATATTTTAGTAAGAAGGGGTACTATTACAGTGCAAGATGCTAAAATATAAAACTTGTTGTAATTTAAAACTATTGCAAAGAAGCTGCTTCTGTTCTAGTATTAGGAGCCTACATTTAGAAGCTCTGCATTAGGTGGTGATAATATGCCTACAATTTAATGCATGACAAATTTGATTGGCTAAATGCTTAAGGTTGCTTCATCATTTGTAATACAGTATGCATAAGGTCTTCTTGCTACTATGCTGTTAACAAATGAAATATCTTTCTCACAGATATTTTTTCTTTCCAATCAGAATGCTGATTTAAAGAAACAGCTTCATGAACTCCAAGCCAAAATCACAGCTTTGAGTGAGAAACAGGTAGGGGAAAAGGGGGGGGGGGCATATTTTTAACATTGTGTTCTAAAGATATGTCTGTTCCAGGCTTCTAGGAGAACTGCTATTTTTCCTCATGTGTGAAAATAAGTGTGGGCAGCCAGACTCAGTTTTAATTTTGTTTGAGCTCTGTTTATCTATTTTTATTTTTGGTTGAAATCAGTCTCTAGAGTATCCCATGGGTATTTGTTACTGGCAAATATGTAAAAGCAATGTGGCAGGCTGCTGTTAGCTGTGTTAATTAAACTCTCTAGTTTACCCGTAGGGGAAAAGGGTAAAGAAAGTTAGTGGAAGTATGTGATAAAGAATCCTGTAGCAGCTGTATGTGCGTTGTTACCTGTTTTAAAGACTTGAGATGACATTTAGTGTGGAGAGAATAGTTGTGAATAGGTTTCTCTACATGTGGGTCTCCTGTTCTGGTTACTGTCATACATCTGCATTGATCTTTATTAGATATTGACCTACTGTCATGTGGAAAAACTTTGGTGGAACCTTTTAGATTTATTCTATATAGGGCAAGAGAAAAGCATCTTGCTTTTTTCTAAAGACATCCCAGAAATTATTCTCTGGAATTTTTTGTATGATGACCTCCACTTCACCAGTTCAGGCATCTCCTGCCACCAGGTGGAGTGTGACAATTGTCAGAGCTCTAAGTAAATGTCTGTGAGGCATTTGTTTTCTTGTTTCTTTCCCACCACTCTCCCTCTGGTTAAAAGGGGCAGTTTTCTGTCTTGTCATGGCTAATCGTGTGACCCAAGAGCATAAGGTGATTGATTTGCAGTTGATAGTTTACATTTAGTGCTATCGTAGCAAAGATTTTTGACTAAATCGTTCTCAGTAATTTATTTTTTTAAACTTTTATTTAATAAAATAATAGCAATAATAGTAGTTTATTTCTGTAGATTTTTTTCCTCAGAAATTAGTGTATTGTTTTGTGTTTTCATTAAACTAGGGGAGACATAAACTTTGAAGTCTCTGGAACAGAAAAACTGGTGTTTAATGTTACAGAATAGAATTTTTTTCCCAAACTGAGTGAACAGCTATTTTTTTTCTACCCCCTCCTGTTCTTATGCTTCTAAGCTCCCTCATCTTGACTTCTCTAAAAGCAGGAGGTATTTAGATTAGGGAGTTGCCATACTCAAATTGGGAGGAGGTGACATGGTAAGGAACAATTTGTAAGGAAAATATAAACAGTTTGTTAGTATGTATTTGACTCTTGAAAGTGATTCAGGTCTCTTAAATCAAAATGATGTGTGTTAGCAAAATTGTTCTAGCTTTAGAATTCTTTTAGTGCTGAACTTCCTTAGAGTTTCAGGGTTAGTTTGACAAGATGCCAATAAATGAGTCACTTTTACTGAAAAATTCACTTGTTCCAGCAGGGAAAGGAGGTGAGAACTGATTAGTGGAGTAGGGGGTGGGGGGTGCTGTCACAAAGTTAAGACAACCTAAGACTACACTGGGAAAAATGGGGCAATTAAAAAATTACATTTATTTGAAATTTTTGTTTATGAGGACTCATGTAAGGGTTTAGTTTATTTCTATAACTTTTTAAACTTTTTTTTTCTATTAGGGTCTTAATTAAAAATTTCAGTCATTTCATCAAGTGGCAAACTCTTAATTGTCATTTGAACTAAGTTTGGATTTCATAACTGGAACTTCATAACATGTGTTTCTTAGCATCAGGAAAACTTTAGCTAAACAAAGTAAAGAGACCTGAAATCAGAAACTGAAATGCAATTTATTGAATTGTTAAAGCAACCTTTCTGATAGCACAGAAAAGATACCATTTTGGGGTAGGATAGTATTTGAAGAAAACACAGCATAAACTTCAAAAGCTGCTGCTTCTTCAGACTTAATTCCAATATGAGACATTGATATTTAGCTTACTTTTATTTTAGAAGAAACTCTTAATGCTGTGTGCCCAGCTTTGCTGTTTTTCCTCCCAAAAGATCCACTTAGCTTCTGGCAAAACTTATCGATTTTCCTTCTTCTTTAATAACTAAAACCTAAAGTACCTTACTCATATGAGTAATACTTTAACACTAATTTTGGGGGTGGGGTGGAGGAGAAAAATTTAAATACAGAAAATGTTAAAGAATATCAGATTTCAGAATTAACTACTATTCACCCTTTGTCATATTTGCTTCCATTCTTTTTCTGTATGCATTTTTCTATAATCATTTTTTCTTTAGCCATTTGAATATTTAATTTTATAAGTAATAGATGCATACATTAATTTTGCTTTATTAAAGAAATTGAATTGCTGAGTCTTACAGTAGGCACTTCTTAGTTCTTAATTGTTACTGTTTCCTCAGTCCTTAGTACTTCTTTCATTTCTTCCTCAAGATTAATTATGAATTGGTGCTCTTCATTGGGGAAAATATGGTCTTTCGCAAACATTCTTTATGGCTAAACCTTGGTGAATTTCATTGAAATTTTGGTTATAAGGTTTCAGTACTTTCAAACTATATCTTGAAATTTCTGAATAAAAACTTTCCATAGCAGATTTTGAAGTCAGCTTCTTGACCACAGGGTTTCAATTTGTGGTTGACAGTTTTAACTCAGGAAATCCCCACACTTGATTGGCTAAATAAATTGCATGTTATGTAGCCATTAAAAATCTTGGTTTCTAAAACTATTTTAATGACATAGGAATGTACTCATGATAAAATAAGTAAAAGAGCACACACAACTTTATATGTATTACTTTCCCCTCTTGTGCATATATTGTATGTGTATGTAGGTGTGTGAATGTTTAAAAAAAAGTGTCAGTATGTAGTTAGGAAGTGATGAGTTTTATAGGCAGTTTATTTTTTCTTTGTACTCTTTATGTATATTTTCTAAATTCTCTACGTTTCCTTTTTATAATCAGAAATAAATAAAAAAACATTAAAAAAATTTTTACACCAAACTCATCTGTTCCACGGATAGTTAGCACTTAAAATGACATTATCTTCATGGTATATAGGCCTCTCTAATCAGAGAATCCAACTGTTTTCAACACTAGTAATGCTGAAGTGTAGAAGCAACTATTAACTTCTGTAATAGGATTCATTCTCATTCTGTACTTCACCCTCATTTTTGACATACCTTTATTGTGTTGCTTGTCAAAGAGAAATTCTGATACTGGAGCCAATGTGTTTAGTTGCTTTAGTACTCTACTTTCATCCTGATTTATTGTAGAAGCAGTCTTGACATCCAAGGCTTGTTGCTTTTCCCTGTGGTGATTTAGGCATAAGCCACAGTATTTGCATATTTGATTTCCCCTGCCTGGAACAGTTTGCCACCCCACCTCCCTTCACCTGGTACTCTGGCTAGGTTTCAGGCCACAGCTTAATTATTACCTCAGAGGAGATATCCCTGAAACCCCTTCCTCTTGTCAAAATCAGCTATTTGTTACAATCTCTCATTGAACCCTTCATTTTTCCTTCATAGGTGTGCCATTTAGGATTAGGTTCAGCTGTGATTGACTGAAAACTGAAAGAAAAAGTAGCCTAAACAAGGTAGAATTTTATTTGTGTCTCATGTAAAAGCTCTGTAAGGTGGACTAGGGCTGACGATAGTGGTTCCCCAGTGTCAGGTAACCCAGGCTCCTCCTGTTCTGTTGCTCTGCCATCCACAGCATGAAGCTTCCACATCATAGTCCAAAATAGCTGCTCCATCTGGTAAGAAGGGGGAAAGCAACAGAGAGCAAGCTCTTTATTTTTAAAGTAGTTTTCTGGAAGTTTCTTGTACCATTTCCAGTTAGTCTCATTGGTCGGAACTTAGTCATGTGAACCCCCAACTAGGTGTAAGAAAGGCTGGGAAGTGTAGTTTTTTCCAGGTGGTCATGGGTAGATAAAATTCAGGGACACTGGCACTGAGTAAGGAAGAGGAAATAAGTACTGGGGATAATTAGCAATTTCTGACAGAATAGACTATTACAATTTATAATTACATATATGATGAATTTTTAGAAATACAGGTCTTCCTCACTAGACTTAATTTCACGAAGTCAAGGAACATATTTGTCTTATTTATGTCTTTATCCTGAGTATAGTATTTACTATAATATTTAGCATAAATTAATATTTGGCACAGAAAAGCTTTTGTACTTCATAAATGAATTATTTTATCTACTTTGTCTTATTCTGTCTTGTAGATAATTTTTTACAAAAATAGTACATCTTGCTTTTCATGCTTAGTGATATGAATATATTACTTTTTTAGTACTTTCTAAGAACATGATTTTTAGTGGCTTCAAATATGTAATGGTCTGGCTATATATTTATTTGTTTATTCCTCTATTATTTGATGGTATGATGTTTTCCGTTTTTTACCAACTTAAATATTGCTTGATAAATACCCTCTGTGTGTATCTGTTTCTCTCTGACTGCTTTAGGATAAATTCTTAAGTGTGAGATGACTTGGGTGTATTGGTTAACTATTGCCATTACAGTTCTGCATAACAAGCTGGTGATTTATTGAGTGGCTTACAACAGTAAGCGTTTGTGTTCACACTGGCGTATAGATCACCTGGAGTTCTCCTGGCCTTGGCTGGGATTGGCCAGGCACAACTACTTCAATTCTGATCTTGGTTGGGTTTGCCTCCAGGCTGCATGTTGGTTTAGAGCTGCTCTAAATGTGTTTATTCTGAGACCTAGCAGAAAGAGGCAGCAGCTGCCTGGAGCATACTATTTCATGGCTTATCACAGAGTGCAAGAAGCAGTCCAGACTACCAAAACATATTTTAAGCCTTTGCTGGCATTCAGTCTTTGTACATCTCATTAGCCAAAACAAGTCATGTGGCCAAGCGTTGTAAAGTTACATCACAAAGGGTAAGGATGTATAATTTTATAACAGAGACAATATGAAGAGTTAAGAATAATAATTCACCAATCACACTTGGTCAAAGGGTATAAAGACACTTTTACTATATTGAAAAAAAAAAAAACAACTTTTACTGTTCATTTCCAAATAACCACCAGTAAAGGCTGTGTCACTTTAGCTGCGTATATGACAGTACCTAGTTTCCCCAAAAAAATACCCTGTGAGGGGGAATAAAGCACTCGGCTAACTTGCAGGATGGATTAATGTGTATCTGAAGCTTATCTGGAGGTATATTTCTCATGCCATATGTCCCATGATATAAATATTCCATAGTATTCCATAGAATTAACTTACGGTTTTAGGTTTTATCTTTCAGCCCTTCTCCATTTTCTTATTCCTTTTTAGCAAAATAGAATCCTTCATAGTCTTTGGTACCGGTTTGCTTTTCTGTGTTAAAAAATTATAGTCTCTGTTTCTTTCAAATTGCTTAACCTATTACAAGATGAAGTACTTTTCAGGGTTTAAGAAATACTTGCCATTTATGGAACCATTCTCAATTTCAAATTTGAACATATTTCAGTAAAATGGACCTGAAACCTTTGGGAGAGAAGTTTCTGTTCCTGCCATAACTAATTATGTTTCCAATACATGGAACAACATGATTTAAGCTCAGTAGGTGACTCGAACAATGAACTGGGTAGGGGCAGTGGGGAGGGAGTGGGAGTTTGATTCTATTCCTGACTCTGTAACAGACTTGTTGATAGATTTTGAATTATTAAGTAATTTTAACGTGTCTGTTTCCTTATTTACAGACTGTTTGGATAGTTCTTGCTAGGAGTTACTATTGAGTGCACTGAGTATTTTTGGAGATAAATTTTATTTAAATGAAAATTGATGGTTTTAGTCAACGGTGATTAACTTCATCTATATGAAACACCTTCATCGTACATGTGAAGTCCTGCCTTTTCAAGAACTTAGAACATTTTACATTTAACTCAGTCATGAGTACATCTTTGTCATGCATAAACTAGGACATGAACTGTTTGTGACTTAGCCATGATTATATAATTAATCAGTATTATATTGAAGATTATAGTCCAGCTTACTGGACGCTTTATTTAGTAAGTCATATCTTATTCTGTAGACCTTTACCTATCAAATATTTTTGGAAATAGGACATTACACCCGATAATTACATTGCCTTTAGGCTTCAATACCTTGGAGTAAGTAAGTAAATTAGTTCTTGTCGGCTACTATTAGTAACCTGATACATGGCTATCTCCAGTATCTGAGGCCAGTCACTAGAATGTTATCCTTTCTTACCCACAACCACCCACTGTGATTGGCACATTTCATTAGAATTTAGAATTGTTATTTTCTTAGAAATCCTTGAATTGTGATGGGAATCTGCCCTTATCTTAATCCAAAGCCTTGGAGTTCCCTGGGATTTATTCTAGTTTATCCCTCCTGTGCAATATTTATGTGAAGCCATTGGTCCAATCATTTGTTGAGTTACTGTCACTTGTGTCTATAGGCCATCAGCCCCTTCCCCCTTACATCAAATATAAGAAATACCGTATTTCAGATTTCCGCTGGTAAAATCTTGTTGGCTCATATTTGGCTAAGATGAGATGAATGAGGGGCTCAGAAATACTGACCAAGAACATGAAGGGTCTGAACATTGTGATGTGACTGTGGTTCTCAGTTCGACATTATCTTCTTCTGGTTTTAGTTTACTTGTTTTGTTTTTTTTTAACTTTACTCTTGGAATCTAGTTAACTCTGTTGCCAGTAGTTATACCTAACTGATCAAAGATTTGATTATCTCTTTAAGATGGAGAATCGATGAAATAACTCATTTTAATGATGTTGTATGCCATGTTACTTTTGGACATTCAGCTGAGTATGGTGGAGGAAATCAAGTTAGTTGGGAACTTCTACCAGATGTGGCCTTCTGCTTGCTGAGTAGCTTAGAGTAATCTTTTTGGTTCATCCTAATCATTTATTTTTGGTGTTGGTAAGTGGAGTGACTTTTGAAATTCATTTTGAAATTTTTAATCCTTATCATCGGGTACTCTTTGCTCATCTCTTCCTTAGTGGAGAGCAGTTGCTTCAAGCAAGAAAAATCTAGTCAAGGACCTTGGTTCAAGCCCTGTGCTATGGGCTCTTCACTTTGACTTGGAAAACATTAATTTTTGACGTGTAGATAGTATACAAAACAAGTGCTTTATAGACCCTTAGCCCGTATAACTCTGATACCACCTCTTTACTATAATTAATTTGTGCTTTAAAACAATCCATACGTTCCAATTTATTCCTTTTTCCCTAGGGTTGGTGTTCTGTTGTTGTTTTTTTAGATCTAAGATTCTGACTCATCTGTTTATTCCACATACACTTACTGAGTTTTCTGTGGGGAAAGGCATAGTACTAGACCCAAGGAGAATACAGTGGTTATTTCCCCGTGACTGGTCATCACCTACAGATGTTCAAACTCATTAGCACTGTCACCTTTAGCAACTCATTCTTAATCACTTCCCTTATACTCTTTCCTGCCATAAAAACCTCAAGTTCCCTGATGTTACTTTACTCACCATGTCCTCTCAAGACTCCATGCCTTGTACCTGCCTTTCTCTAGTTGGCATTCTCTTCCTATTTACCTGGTTAAATACCTATTTTGCCTGTGAAAATCCAATTTAAGCAAAGATACTCTAAAAGCTCTCCTTGACTTCTTTCCATCCTCCACACCAAATTAGACACTCTCTTCTGTGTAGGTGTGATATCTGTGCCTACCCCCTTTATTTTTACTCATTGTGTTGTGAACTCCTCAAGGACAAGGTCTTGCTCGTATTTGTACACGTGGCAGATCTGTATCAGACATTTTTTGAATGTATTAATTTATTATGTTTATTATGTTTAGTAGTCTAGTATAGTGGCCAAGAATGTGTTTTACCTTGGAAAGAAGATTCCCATTCAAATAGCTAAGTTCTGGGCCTCCCCGGTGGTGCAGCGGTTAGGCGCTGCACTGTGGAGCTGTCGGCAGCGGAGACACGAGTTTGACATCCGGCAGGGGAGAGTCCCACATGGTGCGGCAGACCTCTCCTGCCTCGCCCGCTGCTTCCCTCAGCAGTGTATTTCTGATCTGCCTGTTCTGCTCCCCACTCTGTCTCTGGTGAACCCTCTCGCCGCCCCACGCCTCTGGTCTGTACCCCAACTTGTATGCATAAATAAATAAATCTTTAAAAAAAACAAAACAAAACAAAGAACGAATAGGTAAGTTTCATTTTAGGGAAAAAATATTCTCAATATTGTTTCTTACTTGAATGTTTTAAGAATATTTGATGACATATTAACTCTATTCCAATTCAGAGCAGAAAACTTTATCTTAGAGTTTCAGAGAAGGAAACTTTTATGAGGTGGAGCTGTATAAACTGGTAAGTAAGTCTGGAGCCAGCAATCTGGAAACCTGATACATCTGGAAACAGTCTCCTCTGAGGTGGTGTTGCTCATCCCTTATCTCTTTCTGTTGTGCCTTCCTTAAGTTTTCTGCAGGTTCTCTTCCCTCGCTTATAAAATGTACTACATCTTTCCTTTAAAACAACAATAGAACTCCTTCTTTTATCTCTTTCTTCCCTTTCCCAGTCTCTCTCCTTCCCTTTTTTATTAAGCTTCTTAGAAGCTTAGTCTGTATTTATTTTGTTTTTGTTTTACCTTCTAGCCCTTTATCTGCCCACAGCAATCAGTTTCCATCTTTCCCTGAAACTTCTATAACATAATTGCCAAATCTAAAGGAAAGTTTTCACACTCATCTTACTTGAACTGATGGTAGCATTTCATATTTAATGACCCTTTTTCCTTAACTATTTCTTCTTCCTTCAAAGAACCAAGTGCTTTACTTTCCTGATTCTCTTTTTACCTCTTTGGATGCACCTACTCTGTTTCCTTCTCGGGCATTTCTTCCTGAACTTAGTGTTTAAAAATTCATATTCTGCAGTGTTTTATCCTTGTCTGCCTATTCATCTTGCTCTGTTTCCCCACATCCCCCCCATGACGTCCTGCCTTAAACCACCACTGAATAACTACTGGACACCAGACAGATGTGCGTTTTCAACAAAATTTGACTACAGGTATATCCCAGAGTTCTGTATTCTCCAAACAGAACCCTGAAACCATCCCTCTTCAAAATCTGTTCCTCTTCCTTTCCCATTTTGGTTAATGACACTTCATCCATCTGGTGGTCAAGCAGAAATCTGGAAGTCATCATGGACTTCTTTCTCTCTCCCCCTTGCTCTCTCATCCGTAATTACAAAGTCCTGTTTTTTTCTGGCTCCTCAGTATTGTCAATACCTTCCTACCCACTTTCTGTGGCACCGCCTTGCATCCAGTTCCCATCTCCTCTGGTCTAACCTTTCTACTGTTACAAGGATGATTTAAAATATAATTTTGTGTTGCTTTCTTCTTAAGATTCTTCAGTAGTTTCTCTTTCCTTATACATAGGAAAAGAAATCTAGACTCCTTAATATGCCCAGAAAAGTCCATTTTACTCACACATGCCCGCCTTTCTTGTCACTGAACTCATACATAGCTTGGCTTCTGGACTTGTTAAAAACTTATATTTTATTGGTTATACTCTATTATTTCTTTAATCTGGGATGGTCTTTCATTTCTTCATTGTTTAGTGCACACCTTGGTTACCTTATAACTCTTTGACCAGCAGGTACATTTATAGGACCACGTAGTATGAAAATAGCCACACAAGAAAAACAGATGTTCATTAGCAAGTAATACATAAGAGCTAGCTATACACACAGTCTCTCTCTCTCTCTCTCTCTCTCTCTCTCTCTCTCTCTCTCTCTCTCTCTCTCTCTCTCTCTCTCACACACACCTATACACACACATACGTGCATATTGTAGAATATTATGTAGCTGTTAAAAAAGAAAGAATAGGTGCTTAACTAAATGAAAAGATAAATGGAAGGAGAAGAAAGCAAATTGTAAAACATTTTTACCATGTGATTCAGTTTTTAAAATACAAATGTTTAAGAACCATGTTTGTGTGCATGCATTCATAGTCATTTATATTTGAAAACACATGGGGAAAGGTCTAGGTTATCCAAAATTATTTACATGGAGCTGTTAACAGAAACAACCTCTAAAAAATGGAATTCAAGAAAGTTGACCAAGGAAACTGGTACATTTAACTTCATATATTCCTTTGTTACTTGAATATACTAATTTAATAAGGAAAATGTTTTTTAAAAAAGATTTATTTATTTATGCATATAAGAACTGGAGTGTAGGCCAGAGATGTGGGGGGTGAGAGGATTCACCAGAGACAGAGTGGGGAACAGAACAGGTGGATTCACTGAAATACACTGCTGAGGGGAGCAGCGGGTGAGGCAGGAGAGGTCTGCTGCGCCATGTGGGTCAGCTCGCTGGCTGGGGATTGAACTCAGGCCACAGTGGCTAGTGATAGCTTCATAGTGCTGAGACTTCAACCCCTGCACCACTAGGGAGGGCTGGGACATGTTCGTTTTTAAAACTACTAAAGTGTCATATAATACAGAAAACTACACATAGAGTATACATCTATATATTTATATATTTGTGCATATGGTTCAAATATATTTTTACAAACTGAAACACTGGGTAATTCGCACCCATATTTGTATCAGAACATTGTCACCACTGTAGAAACACCTTTGTGCTTTCTTCAGTATACTACTCTCCTCTACTTCAGAGACCACTGTTGTGATTTCTAACTGCATGGAATAATTTTGCCTCATATAGAGAGTTCAAATAGGGTATACTGTCTTCCGTCTGGGCTTATTTTGTTGAGCATTATGTCTTTAGATTACATCTCTTTGGATTTTTTTAATTTTTATTTTGAAATAATCTTATTTTGAAAATTTAAGTCACTAAAGGAAATGATTTCCTAGAGATACCTGCCTTAATAGCTCTTGATATAGTTAATTGCTTTCACTAGTGAATTGATAGCTCCTTGCTCTGTTGCTTTTATCACATACTTTTTAAGAATTTGTCTGTTTAGCTCCCTTCTAGGTCATGAGTCCTGAAGAACATGTTTCTTTTACTCTTAAAACCTAATGTATACCTAGTGCTTTACACACGGTGGTACTTAACCAGCATTTGTTAGAGAAAAGCAGTAAGTTTGAGTCCTTACAATGCTACTTATTGACTAGCCTTGTGTCTATTGAATTTCTCTGAACTGAATTCCTCATCTATAATATGAGCATTATAGGGGCCTCCCTGGTGGAACAGTGGTTAAGCTCTGCGCTGTGGAGCTGCTGGCAGCGGCGACGCCCAGCCAGGGAGATTCCCACATGGCGCTGCAGACCTCTCTCCTGCCTCGCCCGCTGCTCCCCTCAGCAGTATATTTTTGTTGATCTGCCTGTTCTGCTCTCCACTCTGTCTCTGGTGAACCCTCTCGCCACCCCACGCCTGCCTGTACCCCAGCTTGTATGCAAAAATAAATAAATCTTTAAAAATATATAATTGTATCAGCGTTATAATTGTATCAGTTCAGGTACTTTTCAGCAGTATGTGACTGAAAGCCCAGCTAAAAGAGGCTAAAACAGTAAGTGGACTAATTAATTCACCTGATAAAAAGTTGCTAGAGTGGTCTGCTCAGCAGCGCTCAGCAAAGCTGTCAGAATCCATATTTGGGTCTTTTTTCTGCTCTGCCACCTTCACTGTGTCATGGACACTGTGGCTGCTGCAGCGCTAGGCTTTACTTTCTCGCAACTGATACCCTGGGGCAAAAAAGGGACAAGTTCTTCTTAAATGTGTATTTTACAAAGTAAGAAAACCTTAACTAAAAATCCTTCAGCAGACCACCTTCTTATTTTTTTAGGTTTATTTATTTTGTTTTTTAGATTTATTTTATTTTTTTTTTTTTAATTTATACATACAAGCTGGGGTACAGGCCAGAGGCGTGGGGCGGTGAGAGGGTTCACCAGAGACAGAGTGGGGAGCAGAACAGGCAGATCAGAAGTACACTGCTGAGGGGAGCAGCGGGCCAGGCAGGAGAGGTCTGTCACACCATGTGGGATTCTCCCCGGCCGGGCGTCGAACTTGCGTCGCCACTGCCGACAGCTCCACAGCGCAGCGCTCAACCGCTGCGCCACCGGGGAGGCCCCAGACCACCTTCTTATTGACCATAGTTTTGTCAGATGCCAACTCCTAAGTCAGTCCGAGACTGATTTATATCCTGGAGGTAAGGATTGCCTTTCATACATTTGGAGGCTAGATACCCAAACAAAATTGGCTTTGTTAGAAGGGGTGGGGGATAAGGGGTGTTACAAAAGCAATCCACAGTGTCCTTCTCTGTTTATAACACTTTTTTCTGTTTATATAAATTAAATATGATGTATATCTGGAAATGTGTATGTCCTAAAATACTATAAAGTTATATCATCACAACTTGCTACTGGCTTTATGGGTTATTTTAGAAAGGTCTCCCTTTGCCATTCTACCTGGCAGCTTGCTTGGGGGGAAAGGAGTGCAAACAGTAATTTTACTATTTGCCAAAGCAATACATTATTATTACGTTATTAGTAGGGTAAATCTGAAAATAATGTAATTTATTTCAAATGTGAATTATAAATTACTTTAGATATTGCACAGCTATTTCTCTATAAACTGTCATTGTCCTCATTCTTAGTAATGGTAATATTCCATGCCTTTGAAACATAGCGGCCTTGGTGTCCCTTGGTTAGTGGTACCTTCACACACCTGTATGACTCAGGAAAGTCAGAGTTCATCAAAACCCAGTGATACTTGTGGATTTCAGTTTTTTTAAAATCTTGAGCACTATGAACGAGAGGCCAAACCATGGATTCCTTCATTTCTTTTTCCAGTAGATTAGGGTAAGAGAAACCAGACAGGAAAAAGTAGTTTACTTTTGGACCAGTGTCTTTGTATGGTAGCTGGTTAAACGAGAGACTGCCCAGCAAAATTATCTTTACAGAAGACATAGTCCCCAAAGTTGATTTACTCCTAATTCAGGAAGCAAGTGTTTGTATGAATCAGCATGGGTTGGCTCATCTCTCTCAGGCTACCTCTATCTGAAAATGACAGTGATTATTAGTTTCTGTCAATTAAGCACCAAACATTTCTTTGCTGTGAAAAAAGAGGACCTGGAAATCGTCAACTAATGTGTTTAATTTGTCACCTCTTTTCCTATTCCTACCTCTGTCACCTTTTAAAAAACCTCTCCTCCTTTTGCCAAAACAAATTATATCATTTTGACCAAGAAGAACACTAAAGATAGAGATCAGTTCTGAACTTAATTTTTCTTATGAGCAGTGAATGATTGCTGATCTCATTTTATCTAGTGCTTCTGTCAGCTAATATAGTAATTGGAAAAGAAATTAACACCGTCTTTCCTGTGTACTCAAGAAGCACAGATAAACTTATCTTCAAAAATTGTATCACCTGAAGGAAAATAATTCAGTGAAACTGAGGAATGTGTTAATGGACAGAACTTGACTTTTGTTTTTCTGAATGTATACTTCGCTTATTAGATTTTGAAGGTCCTCATGCATTGAGACAAATTTACACAAAATTTTGAGTTAATTCACCACTGCCTTTTAATTAAGAATGAGTTAGTAAGCTTACTTTTTTTTTTGACATTATATTATTTGATAGTTTAGTAGTTCACTTCTTCCCTGTAATATTTGTTCGATTTTTTTTCAATCTGAAGTAAAATCACCCAGACTGTCATACCTAAACCTCCAACTAAAATCAAGGTAGACAAAGTACTAGTTGGAAGCCATTTATAAACACCTGTCATAAAATTTCTGAAGACACACACTTGTTACTCTAATTTCTGTTGGTCATAGATGTGAGTTCATCAGTGAAAGTGCTTGCGAATTACCACAAGTACTGCCCTTGCCTCGTCTGCTGCTAGTTAGTAGCTGATAACATGATATAGAATTCCTTAAATTTCCAGTATCCCCATTTTGCTTAGGCGTAAAGCATTCATAGAGCATGTCATAAAGCATGATTAATTTTCTAAAGATGGAAAGACTAGTACGATTCTCTAGTACAGGGACCAGCAGTGTGACCCAGGTGCCCTCGGGACAGATGTGACATGCTGCCTATTTTTGTAAATAGACTTAATTATCTGTGGTTGCTTTTGTGTTACAGTGGCAGAGTAATTGTGGCAAAGACCTGGTCTTTTTAAATTTTATTTTATTTATAGAAAAAGTTTGCCAGCCTTTACGGTAGAGAAGTTTAGCCAGAGAAGCACTTGACTCATAGATTTAGGCACAGCATAACAATATAGTGCAGGAGTGAGTGCTACACTGAAAAAAGTATATACTAAATAGTAGGAAGACCCCTTTATGTAATTTTTCAATTCATTTTTAGTACCTTATTTTTTTTAAAGATTTATTTATTTATGCATATAAGAACTGGGGTGTAGGCCAGAGGTGTGGGGTGGTGAGAGGATTCGCCAGAGACAGAGTGGGGAGCAGAACAGGCGGATTGACTGAAGTACACTGCTGAGGGGAGTAGTGGGCGAGACAGGAGAGGTCTGCTGCGCCATGTGGGAATCTCTGGTCGGGTATCAAACTCATGCTTCAGTGGCTCTGGATAACTTCATAGTGCTTTGCTTAACCCATTGCACCACCAGGGAGGTCCAGTACCTTATTTTTCAAAAGCCTCTTTTGTTTTGGATTCTTATTCTCATTCCCTCTGGTTTCCTCTCCTCGCTTATGTATTTATTGAGGCAAAAGTAATATACAATATATTAAATCTATAATATTTTAGTATAAAGATATATATACACATTTTTAAATGAGTGTAATTTTTAAAAGATTATTTATTTATTTATGCATGCATGCAAGAACTGAGGGGTAGGCCAGAGGTGCGGGGGCAAGGGGGGCCGGTGAGAGGATTCACCAGAGACAGAGTGGGGAGCAGAACAGGCGGATCAACTGAAGTACACTGCTGAGAGGAGCAGCGGGGTGAGACAGGAGAGGTCTGCTGAGCAGTGATAGCATGATAGGGCTGAGACTTAACCCTTGTACCACCAGGCAGACCCTCCCTTTAAATTCTTAATCAGATTTCATTTTACCAACATTATGATAGTGCTAAAGGGAAACACCCATATTTCCTCTGTTGGATATATCCATTCATATTTTTCCTAAGTGATTGAAAGTTTTATGATTATGCCACTTGACATCTTAAACTACTAGCAGTTTAACCTTCATTCTTCCCTCACTGCTGTGGTAGGGCAGACAGAGAGTGTGGTGTCAGGCTGTAAGGCTCTCGTTTCTGTTTTCTGTAGATTTAGTGAGATCTTCACATTTAACAGACTTTCTTCTAGGCAAGATGTTAGGACATAGAGATCTGCTCTTTAGTTGGAAGATTAATTCACAGAAAAACCTTTGCAAAGTAGGAAAAGAGGTGTGTTTTGAATTTCCATCAAAAACAGATTAGACTCTTTTCCAGATAGTGCTATTGTCAGGCTAGCAGTTAAGTCACCCAGTGACAAACTTGAAAATGTGCTGTGCAAACCTGGAGTTTTAAAAGAAAATTCTCCTAAGTATCATTTTTATACTTTCCTCCTCCGAGTCTGCTTTCACCCAGAAAATTTGTGTTGCCTTTAAGCTGCGGTTACTGGGTGGTGCCGTCACATGAGACCTGATCTGTTTGGGTGGATCCTTCGTTAAGTGAGATGGGGCAAGCTCTGGGGCCTGCTGCTTGTTTGCACAAATTAATACAAATAACATTTTAAGGTTTTTTTCCTGAGGGGGTTAACATTATTTTTACTATGTGTAAAGGAAATAAAATCAGTTTCTTTATTAGTTTTTAAAACTTAACTTGTTGGGCTTTTTACTTACCTACTTAGAAAACCAACCTAGCAAAAGGCTAAATTATTTTTGCTTGTAAATAATGCAACTGTTTTATGTAACTGAGCCCTGGGGAGAGGATAACATATGGTTTGTTTACCAACATATAGTACAAGGATTCTATGGCTAATCTTAATGTTTCCCTGTCTAAAGTTCTTTTAAACAGGAGCATCTATGAAATCTACATTATGTTTTTATAGCCAAGCCCTGATTCATGCAGTTTGTAAAACATGTTTGGTGAGCAATAAGAATGGCATTCTATCTTGATTCCTACAAATTACAGTTGTTAACAAATTACTATTCTTTTAAAAAATATGTTAACAGGGAACCTTTTCTAAAAAGTCCAGTTCCTTGTTACGAAATCTAAACTGTGATACTAGCTGAGACTAATTAGAAAACAATCATGGTTTATAAATCCTTTAAGTGGAAGTTTTCCATTTGCCATTGTCATCACCTTCATATTTGACATAGAAATAGTATGAATTAATTTATTGTAAATGCTGCTCCACACAGTCCAAGCTAATAAAATGCAGTCTCTGTTGTTCTGTGAATCCTCTACCAAATGTCCCAGAGAATAAATTTGGAGTAATCAGCTTTTTGGGAAAAGGGTTAAATAAAAACAAAAGTTGCTGTCTAATTGAAAAAAAATTTTAAATCTTTTCTTCTACAAGGTAAAATTCAACATCTGAGCTCTTATTATCTCATAGGGAGCAGGAATGCTATAACTTTATTTAAAAACTTTTCATATAAAGCATTTGTTTGAAATGGTATTGCATTAGCTATGAAGAAGCAAAACTTTTAAATTTTAAGACTTTGAATAAAAGGTATATTGCAGAGCCTCCTGGTGGCAGCAGTTCTTTGTTGCCAGAATGTCCTCCTTGAGACACCTGCTGAATGGGAGGGAGCTGATTCTGAATTAACAACAAACCTATTTTACTTGCCTATATCCTTTGCGGCATCTACTACAAAGACTACAAAATAAGGCGTCAAACATTTTTTAACTTCTGGTTTTAGGCTCATGTTATATTTTAAATGGATCCCCTGAGAGTTAACTTATAAATGTCTTTTTTGAATTAAGGCACCTGGCTTGTTAGGAAGTTTATGTATTAGAGATTCCATGACTCCTGCTGCTTCTATACCTGATGATTCTCTAGTAAAGCAATGTGTAATACTTTTTGTGCTAGTGTGCAGGGACAAATTGACTGCCTTAGGAAATTGGAAAGCCTGGATCTAGTATTTGCTTATCAGTGAAAATAGATAAACTTTTCAGCTGGTAAACAGGTTTCAGCTGACTCACTGGCTTAACCTCCTCAGTCCCTTTGAATACCTGTGGTCAGTAGGTTGCTGTAGGCACTTAGACTCCCATCAGTTGTAGAACAGTTACCAAGAGTAAGTTGTGTTTATTCTCAAACCTGTTTGTGCCATTTGTTCTTGTTTTTGTAATTATGTAATTTAATTATCACATAAACCCATGACTTATGAAAAGCCAAGTTGTTCCTATGAAAACCTAGTTCAGATGCTTTGAATAGGGTTGACAAAGGTGACTGAGCAAAAAAATTGCTGCCCGAATTACATTTGGGGAAGATAACTGTAAAAGAATGGGTACATAATTAATGTCCAGAAGGAGTCTACATTCAGGTCATTTCCAAGTGTCTTAAATTCTCTCCATAATTTAAAAGCCAAAAGTGGAATGGTAGAGGATGCATTACGGTTACAATGTGTGAAAGAAAGATGTTTTGATACTCTCTAGTGTGTAGATCCATACCAACAAAAGACCTGGTTCTATATTATAGGATTAGTAAGTGAATGTTCACTTAAGTTGAAACAAAATGCTTTACCAAAATGAGTATCAGAATGCTTTGGTAGTCATACCAAATTTTTATGTTTACTGATTTATATGACTTTTTTCCTAGCCGATCAATTACTGATCCTAACCATCATCAGTGTAAAAGAACTTCTGCTGTATTGCTTCAAACTATGAAAAACTAAAAGTGCTTTTTGGCTTTTAATTCATTCATTCGTTCACATATATTTGTAGAACATATTCTGTGCTAGGCATTCCACTCCACTTCAGTGCTCCACCTCAAAGGCTGGTAGAGTTTCTCTTCTTAAGGAGCTTTCCTTAGTGGTATATTAGTGAAAAGTACAGTGCTATGAATAGTAATGATTTTCTCAACAGTTGTAGAATAGTTATAAAAATAAAATCCAGTCTTTGTAGTGAAAGCCAAAGCCACATCTGTCTACCTAAGAACTAGTGGGTTCTCAACCCTAGCTTCTAACCTAATTTTCTCCTGAAGAGCTTTTGAAAAATCTGCTTCTACAACCTCATTGTAGACCACTTTAAATTAGAATCTCTAGGAGTGGGAACCAGGCATAAAAAGGCAAGTTGATACTTGATATTTCCCAAACTAAATCTACTAACTCTAAGCCAGTTTGATAGTATTTTTATTCCGGAGTCATCTGGAATAAATCTATATGGTATTGGTTTTTCAGAGTTAATCATTTGTTTGGATCTTGCTAGAAAAGAAACTTTTTATAATGTACTTAGGATGATTATCCCATTAATACTCTGACTTTTAACTTTTCCTTTTTGAAAAAAAAATTAAAGGTAATGAGTTGGTTGAAATTCTTTTTGTAGTTAGAAGTGTGTAATTTTCAACACTTTAGTTTTTAAGAAACATTTTAATTAGTAACCTGAAGAAAAGCATCATTTCTTTTCATTTGCTTTAAAACATTAATGTTCATATGAAACACTAATAAAAGTTAGGAAATGCTGAGCCATGGGGTCCATTCATTATTTTTCTTCTTAGTTCTTGCAAAGTAGAGTTGTGCTTTTCTTGCTTATTTATTTCCCATTTCTGTTGTTCAAAAGAGGACTTGAAGTTAGTCTCTTTACTCTGAGGTATTTACTTCATTAATAATAATTCTTTCATATTGCTGTTTTGTAGATTGGGTACATTTTTACAGAAATCTTTTTTATTTTCTGGTAACTGTGAGAGATGTTAGCTAGTATTCTTTGAAACCAAGCATTTATCAGAACACTAAAACTAATTCCAAAATACACATTACATTTAATTATGAGTTTTGAATTGAAATTGTAATCTTAATAGTTCAGTTCTGCTCTTAGAATACTAATGCATCGGGGGAAGGGCCAGTGAGGATATTAGTTGAGACAGTTAGAATTTCATCTTCTGAGTGATAAATAGCTTCTTTTCATATCTGATTTGCTTCGTGTGAGAATTACTCCTTTATCTAATTTTCTAGCACACATGTGTATGCATGTTGCGCGCGCGCGCACACACACACACACACAGAAACACACAAATAAAAGATGGAATCGTTAATTTTCCCTTTCTGTGATCTATTTGCTTTATCCATCATGGTAAGCTACTTGGATAGCTTGGCCAGAGATGTCTAGGAAGGTGGAAAAGTCTTGTCAACTGAGAGTAAAAGGGAGAGTACTTAAAGATTTACTATGTGATTAACTGGTTTGATAAAGATTTCAGAGGCCCTACCAGGGCAAATGAGAAAACTAATAGTAGTAAAATGTTATCTTATCACTAGCAGCTAGGAGCAATTTAGCCCCGTGAATATCTTATTCCATCCATCCCTACATTCTGTTTTAGTTAAAATATCAATGCCTCCTGTGTAAGTACTTAGCAACTTTCAATTCTCTAAGGTAAACAAACATGTTTTTTTCCCTGTCCTTAGAGTTCAGAAAACTGATATGCTACGAGATAGAGTTATTTGACTAGTGTATTAGTGAGGACTCTTGGTTTCAAATGATAGAAATTCAACTCAAAGTTGTTGAAGTAAAAAAGAGAATATATTTGGTTTATATAACAAGTAAGTTCTGGGATGTACCTGATTTCAGGCATGACTGGAGTTTGGGCATGAACTGTTTCAGGACATTTTCTCTTTTTTTGCATGATTTCCATACAGACTGTCCTGTACTAGCACTGGTTGCCTCTCGTCACTCTGGGTTTACAACCTGCCATTTTATCAACTGCAGTGAAAAAAGAAAGTACCAGCGTAAAATGTAGGTGTGATTTTTCAGGTCCCATTCTTGACAGTCATTCATTCCCTGTGGCCACAGAACTTGAGTTTTCACACTGAGCAGGCCTGGGTTCCCTGCCAGCCCTGAAGCAAGATTGTGAACATCCCTAGATGCACTGCACCTATTAAAAGTAGGGAAAGAGTAGTCCTCCAAGAGAGCAAAAAAATACAGGACCCCACAGTGAGTTAATGAGTCTGAATTTCTGATTCTGAAGTTGATGTTATTTCCTATTTCACTACTATTCTAAAAATGTCAAGAGAAGTACAACCACAAAAATAAATGCAGCTGCCTAGAGATAGGATGGACATAAGTGTTGATATTTGTAAATTGTTTAATATCAAAACCCACTTTCCTTCTTCCTGGCAACTTAAGTATTATCACTTCACAGTATCACCTTACAGACACTGTTAAAAAATCTTATCTCATTTTGACTATTAACATAGGAATAAACTTTGAAAAGTAACTTTAGTTTTAAAATTCTGTTAATTTGAAATACATATGCGGGAAAAGAGACTTGACAGAAAAGCTGATATTGGATCGTTTAAATGTTCCAACATTGCAAGAGGCTCCTGATTTCTAGACAGAAGGATTTTTCTCCCAGTTCATCCCGTCTCCTCCTGTTGGTCTCCCCACCCCCCAACACCCTCCTTTTTGTTTCTTGGCTTACTTCCATTCCTTCCTCCAATTCCCCCACCCCCACCCTGTGACAGCAAAAGCTGGACAGTTTCCTCACTGGAGGAGGCAAAACAACCATTCTCCTCCTTCAAGGGAAGTGCTGCAGAGTTGGATTGCATGTAGCCGTGCCTACGAACATTAGTAGGAATTCGCTTTCCTTGTGTGGAAAGAAGCTTCTTGACTCTGAAAACCAGAGTCATAATATCCTGTTCCAGATTTCCTTGGGCAGCTTCAACTTGGGTTTCTTTGGAGGTCCTAGGAGCAGCCTAGATGCTGGAGGTACAGGCCTAAGGGGCTTCCTGTAAATTCTTTTGTGCCTAAGATGCCCATGAGAATAGAGGTGGGAGGTAACACTAAATGCGCTGGTTTTCATTCCTGCTGTCACCAGAATAAAAATGACCTAACTGTATTTTGGGCCCCCAGGCAGCTTTGAAATGACATGCCACCTGCTGACCTAATCCATTTCATTTCTGGTACTAGGATAGCCAAAGCAATTTGCTCAATTTGCAATTGACTATTTACTCTTTAAAGCAGCGATGATTAGATCTAGTGTAAGAAATCACATGCTCTATTTATCAAGAATTAAAACTTAAGGTGGAAAGTTATCCTTTTTTTGAAGAAGTCATTTAAATATGGTGTATTTTACCTCAGAGACTAACTATGCTTTTAGAAAGCTACTTTTTGCTGCTGTTCCTCAGGAAGGAGTACAATCTGCTGATGAAATTTGAGATAACAGAAGTGTTTCTCAGCAGCAGCTGAATGGAGCAGAGATCTAGGAGACTGCTATATTTATCTTTAGGTAAATTTTGCAATTTACTAGGGGGAAAAAATCTGTATAGCATGCAAGCAGATTAACTCGTGTTAATCCAGCAGCTGCTTCTCTGGCAAATAAAAGAGTGGAGTATGCAGCTGTAGCCCTACACACACACTCAGGTGCTGGACGTGCTTACTTTGTCTCAAAAACTATGCCAATACCCACATATGCTGATGAGTTCCTGTTTTTTTTTTTTTTCCATTTCAACTTAAAAAAAGAAAAACTCAACTCCCATTTTTTCTCCACCCCCCACATCAAAATAAAGTGATTAAAACTTTTTTTTTTAATGATAGCTTCAGAGGCTTGGATTTTGGTCTTAAACTCTGCATTTAATAGTGATATGGGGTACTGTAATTGATGAATAAGAGTCATAGAAGCAGCTACTTCGATCTCCCTCCCATTCCCCCTCCCAAAGATCCTTCTATCAGTAACTAACATGCTGGCAGAATTAAGGTGTCTGCTTCCAGTTCAGCCCTCTTTTATTTCTTGTTGCTTTCTGTGATTCGGCAGCTATGGAATTTGCTTCCCTGCATGGGCCTCTAAGAAGCCAGCTCTCCTGCTCTCCCCAACACGCTCACAGTCAGCAGAACAGGGAAATCACACTGATCAGCACACCACTCAGTTGATCAAAGGAAGCCAGCCACTTTTCTTCAACAAGACCCAGCGGTATTAGTCACTACGCCTTCTCCTGCCGTGAGCAAGGCCACTGGAACGCTGCTGGCAACATTGGTCTATGTGTAAAAAGCTGCTTATGTTCCCTTTGCCTTGGCTTTGGCTTAGGTCTGGGGCTGGGGTGGGGGAGAGGGGATGCCCCAACAGCCAGTATCTCTCCTTTCTAAAACTTAGTGTGAAGCATTTCTCCCCACTGGCAATCCCTACTGACAACCCCTAACTCTGCTGGGGAAGACTTGCTAATTTTCTTTTAATTGTAGAAGAGCAGAGCCCCACAGCAAATTGAACATGTGGTGACTACGTGAAATATATGACAGAATTTGACCTTACATTGATTGAGTTAATCATAGGCTTGACAAATCTACAAAATAAGCCACATTTTTTTGTATTTAATTTTTTGATTCTGTTGCTT
Source organism: Scalopus aquaticus (assembly GCA_004024925.1). Taxonomy (NCBI): domain Eukaryota; kingdom Metazoa; phylum Chordata; class Mammalia; order Eulipotyphla; family Talpidae; genus Scalopus; species Scalopus aquaticus. The sequence goes on along the minus strand of PVIJ01002619.1, from coordinate 91,520 downwards.
TTTTATTGTTTTCTGGGTAGTCATGTTATTTTGTAGGGAATCTGTGAGTCTCTCTCAGTGCTAATTTGTTGGTTAAGAGATGGCAGTTTGCTACTCTGGCTCTAACGGGTGTGTAATTCCCTTTCTTATAAGCAGTTGGCATTTCAATACAGTTTACAATATGGAACATGGAAGGGACCCCCTGAGTAGGACAGTGGCTGCTCTTTGTCACTTGCAGCTGTGTTTGCAAGGGGGCATGCTGGCAACCAGCAAGGAGAGTGCTGTGACAGGTGGGAAGAGCAAAACCAGCAAATATGCTTCTCCTTTCTCTTATCCTCTTTCTATTCCCTTCTTCCCCCCCCCCACTCTTTTCTACCTGACCTTCTGTTTTTCTTCTCTTCCCCTTTTAGAAGCCATCTGTTTCCCTCTACCAGTTCTGTTTGGCTTGCAGATGCCATTATACAGGAATACACAGTGTTGGAACTAGCGTGTGCTTGACCTGTGCTGAACGTATGTATTTGGGCTGGGCACAGCCAGATGCACTGAAGGGAAGAAGGGTAAGGGTCTGGCATATACGGTTACACACCAGTTCTTGAGACTCAAAAGGACAGCATACCAAGATCCACATTACTTTCTTTAGGGATGGCACCAAATTAGTCTGTGTGTAAAAAGCTTTTTATGTTCCCTTGACTCTAGGCTGGGCTGAGACAGAAGAGGGAAGAGGGAAGGAGAAAACTGTTCCAACAACCAGAATCACTTCTTTCTGAGACTTGATGTGAAGCATTTTCATCCCTGTTGTCAGTGACACAAGTTGTCATGCTATAGAGCTATTTAATAGTTTAGCTCTTTCCTGAACAGTCACCCAGTTGATTGTCTCCTTTCTATAGTTTCACTCCAATTACCTTCTCCTCAGGCATTGCTGGTAGGAGTGTAAAATGGGGCAATCACTTTGGAAAATAGGCTGGCAGTTCCTCAAAAAGTTAAACATAGAGTTACCATGTGACTCAGCAATTTCACTCTAGGTATATACTCAAGACACAATGAAAACATGTCTAAACAAAACTTGTATATGAATGTTAACAGCAGCATTGTTCAGGATTGCCCCCAAATGGAAATAGCCTATCAGCGGATGGGTGGATAAATAAAATATGGTATACTTATACAGTGGAATATTATTTGGCAGTAACAAGGAATGAAGTACTGATAAGTGCTACCACATGGATGAGTCTTGAAAAAAGTATATTTAGTGTAAGAATCTGGTCTCAGAGGCCGTATTTTGTGATTCCATTTCTATTGGATGTATAAAACATGCAAATCTGTAGAGATTGAAAATAGCATAATGACTTGTTTGGACAGAAAGAATTATGTATGTGAGAAAGGGGCGGGATGGAGAATGACTGCTTATGTGTCTAGGGTTTCTTTGGGGGTAATGAAATATTCTAAATTTGATTGTGATTGTGATGGTGGGTCCACCACTCTGAACATGCTACAGGTCATTGAATTGTATACTTGCAGCGGTGGATTAGATGTGAATTATATCTAAAAAAAGCTTTAAAAATTATTACTACATATTTCATTTGGACTGAGGATGCTAGATGTCTTTTCTAAGGTCATACTGCCTAGGCGAACCCATATTCTCAACACAAGTATCAGATTAGTAAAGGAAATAACTTATTTGCAGTGTGTTGTCTGATTTGATTCCCACTGAACCTCAGTGTGCAGATCAAAGTGGCACGCACCGAGAAAAAAATGACTTCTCTAAGGCTCTGCGACCAAATAAATAGAGCAAGTATGTAATCTCTGACTCCTATCCTAGTCTTTGCACTCTTGTGAGACAGATGTTAGAATATTACAAAGAAAATAAGAATGACCCATGATTCTTTGTTATGCTTAACCCCTTCACTTCTTGAATGTGGCTAGAGAAGTCTTTCATATTCTGTCTTGCCTTCCTTCTCTGGGAAATAGACATAAGAATGCTTCCCACCTTAAAAGTCACTTACCTTATTGTCTTGGGGTCTTTGTCTAGAAGAGGGAGCTAGTAATGTTTCCTATCTCATGGGTATATAAGAGCTAACTAATCAAAAACAATTATAAAACATTTTTTCCAGGTTATAAAAATTCTTCATAATAAACTATCAAAGAGTATTGTTTTCCTCTTTCTTTTATGTCATACAGTTGCACAGCCCAGCAGGATCTAATAATAACCACCTATGTCACTTTTCTCTGAGGAGCTCAAAGCACTTTACATCAAATTAATCCTCTCTACATCCCTGTGAGTTACACAGGGAAACTGGCATCAGAGGAGCTAGAGCACAGAGAGGGAAGTAACTTGCTTGAAGCGTTTATCTCTCAGGCTGGGTCTCCTATATTGCTTGCTTATTTATTTGTCCCTAGTGTATTTATTTGGTCAATTGAATTTATTCTCTATGAGTTTGTTACTTGTTAAACATGAAAAAAAAATGGTTGAGGGCCTCCCTGGTGGAGCTGTCGGCAGCACACGATGCAAGTTCGACAGCCAGCTGGGGAGAATCCCACATGGTGCGGCAGACCTCTCCTGCCTTGCCCGCTGCTCCCCTCTGCAGTTTATTTCTAATCTGCCTGTTCTGCTCCCCACTCTGTCTCTGGTGAACCCTCTCGCAGCCCCACGCCTCTGGCCTGTACCCCAGCTTGTATGTATAAATAAATAAATCTTAAAAAAAAAAAATGGTCGAATGGCCTCCTATTTAGATCTGCTTAAACTTTATTGAGAGTAAACTTTATTGACCTGGCAATGTCATCCTTGATCTGGACAAGAAAAAAGTTCAAAATTCCTGAATAAACACTTTTGATTTGAACTTTCACTATGGAGCACATTGCCTGCTATGTGGACAGGAGAAATCCTTGATGGGCCTTTGAAAATTATTCTCATTTGGCCAGACACTCTTCACAGAGTGAAGGCACACTTTCTTATAAGTCGTTGAGTTTTATAGTGTGTTTGCACGTGGAAAGTTCATTTACTATCTGGATTACACCCTAGATCTTCAGCACCATCGTCATCATTTAATACTACTTTGGTTGTATGGCTTAATCCCATGACCGAACCCTTCCAACAGAGAGTATTTATACGCAGGGAATGTGTAAAACGATTAGAAAGGCCTGTATATGATTGTTTTAAAGTGGCTTCTAGTAACCCACTGGAAAGCAGAGTAAAGCCTGACTCATCCCCTGGAAAACATTAAATTCTTTTCCCCTTTCCTGGTTGTTTGCTTGGATGGTGCTTCTTTTTTTTCTTTTTTTTTTTTTTTTGTTATTTGGGTTTTTGTTTGCTTGCTTGCTTTTGTTTCTCTTTTGTGAGACTAATCTCTTTGACTTGATGGGGCTGCACTTCACCTGTCCTCATAAGTGGGTTTCCCTCGCCCTTGTCGGTGTGCTGCCCTGGAGAGGTGGCCCCTGGCTGTCAACACTGTCCTGTGTACAGTTAATTAAACCTCCTGCTGAGGACCTGGGTTTCTGCTGCTGCTGTTCACTGATGTGTGTGAATTGAGTGAAGCACATGTACACAAGCTCAGGTGCACTCGTGGAAACAAGCCCTGGAAATAGCAAAAGATGAAGTTGGGGTAAAGCCTTCAGCTTTTTAAATAAGCTTGGTAATCTGGCTAGCTGAATGCCAGAGCTCACAAAACTGAGAATTGCATTTCTAAAGATAAGACAGTCCCTTTTTGTGTTTTTATCTTTTCTTCCCAAAATGTATTGAGTTTTAATGTGGTACTTTATCTTTGTGAGCAAGGGAAAACAGAGCCAGTGATGCACTTACGGGCCACTGGGGCCAACTCAAAGAGGGATTTCTCCTCATTTCTCTGGTGACCACATCTCAGGAAGGAAAACCTGACCAGAGTCATCTTTCTAAAATGCGACTGCCTTCTCCTTGTTGTAGCATGAAGGAACAAGGGAATTTGCAGAAGGAAAGGCTTTCTTAAAGTGCATGTTTTAGAAAACAGAATGTGATTTCCTTTGAAGTTAGGCCCCTGATTTTTTTTCATTAGACTCTTGATTTCCACCCATTCTCATAAAAAATACTTAGTAGTGCCTTGGATTCTTCCTATGATTCTGTTCACGTGATGTCAAATGCTTATTTAAGAAGTGTTAAGGTTTCCAATTCCCAGCTTGCTTACTGGGGTAAAATATAGAAAATAATCAGGCTGGGGTAAAAATGTAGTCTTAATAACATATCATTCACTAAATTAGGCAACCTCTTTGTTCTTTTTCCACCTATCCGAACTCCTCTCAGCAAATTTCAACTGTGTATTTTTATTAAAAAAAAAAAATCCATCAACCAAGAAGTGTTTTTTCAACCCCTTCTTTGTATTAATATCTGGTACAATGGCATGTGGTAATGCTCATGATCTTTATAGGGAGAAAAGAATAAGCATAAATAGAAGAACAGTACACTGTATAATAAAGAATACAGATGATAAGAGAAGGCAAGGAAGGCTTAGGAACCCAGGGGGGACCTGGATCATCCAAAAAGTGAAATAAATAAAGGTACTCTCAGTTAAGAAAATTATGTGAACATGGTATGTAAAAGTGAATGTAGAACTTAAACAAAACTTTCTACATTGAAAGCGTTGGGAAACACAAAAATAAGATTGACTAGTTATTTGATAGGACCTGGTTGGAAGGCTTTATATTTTTAATGTTTTATTTACTTATTTTTTTCCTCCAGTTAAGTTTATTGAGGTAATGTTGGTTTACAACGCTGTATTTGGTTTAGAGATTATAGGTTCAGAGCTCTGCAATTGCATGTTTTCACACCATGTCAGCCACCAAAGCCCTAGGAGACTTTAAAGGGACATAAATGACCGCACTGTCCCTTGCTTCGAACTTGCTTAGAACATTTTGATGAGGGCCTTCCCGGTGGCACAGCAGTTAGGTGCTGCACTGTGGAGCTGTCGGCAGCGGTGACCGGAGTTTGATGCCCGGCCAGGGAGATTCCCACATGGTGCAGCAGACCTCTCCTGCTTCTCCCACTGTTCCCCTCAGCAGTGTGTTTCTGTTGAACTGCCTGTTCTGCTCCCCACTCTGTCTCTGGTGAGCCCTCTTGTCTCCCCACACCTCTGGCCTGTACCCCAGCTTGTATGTATAAATAAAATAAAATCTTTAAAAAAAAAAAGAACCTTTTGATGAGTGCCTGCTATCTGAATGGAATGCTGTGAAGGGTGGGATGCTCTTCTATTTGGTGGAAATTAGGATTCATTGGTCTGTTTGCATTTTTTATTTGTTTTGCTAAGATGATATGTTCAGGGAACTAAGTCAATTCTCTATTTTATGGAGATAGGAAGTCATGTCTGTAGTTAAGAAAGCAAGGAGGGGGGTTTCTTAAAACGAATTCTACTTCCTAATTGTGAAATCTGGACCTGATTGTAAACAGAATGCGCGTGAAAGGACAGGTTTAATGTTTATAAGTTTGGGTAGCTGTTGCAGGAGCAAAATTGATTTATAACATTGCTTCCTGATATGGGGTTGCCTGAAGGAACAAGAGAAATCCTACATGATAAGTTGCACAGTCAGTTTCAAAGAAATGCTGTTCATTTGGGAGATAAAATGAGGGTGGTTAAGAGAGAGAGGTAGTAGTCCAGTGTCCCTGTTGGTAGAAACATTGGGATTTTCAGTTTTAAGTTATAATTAGAGGTTTGAGTAGAAACAAATGGCCCTAAAATTTCCAGTTACCTCTTTTATTTTAATATGAATTTTCTAACCTTTATTTTTCCAGTTGTTTAAGATACATTTTGGTTTAATAATGTATTCTCAGTAAAGCCAAAGGGAACCTGTAACAATAATGTAGATAGGCTTTTGAGTAGTAGTCTGATATATGTTCCAGCTTGTTTTCCTGTATCTTGTGTTATATTGATAGTTGCTTTTATTTATCTCATTTAGACAGTAGTGCTTAGGTTGAAACTTGATCTAGTCAATTTTATTATGATGGGTTTACCATTTTCTCAAATGTAGTATACTCTTCTAATGCATTGTCACTATATCATAAAGGTAAAAATAAATTTACAGCTGTTAACCACAAACCTAACCTTTCCTCAGTTTGCTTGATTTACTACAAATTAAATTATATTATGCCTGATATAAATCATAGTATATGATTTAAAGCAGTTGCTGTGATCCATCTTTTCCTGTTTTCTGCCCTCACGTCCAAATGTGGAACTTCAAGCCTAAAAGGCAGTGAAATGACTAGAAAACTGCTCTTCTGAAGTCCTACGCGAGCATTCATTTCCGTGTTGGTGTGTGACAGTGGGGTCCTTTCAGCTCTGAGCAGGAGAAGCACACATTGCATTCAGGGTGGGATGTTTGCTCCTTGACTTGTCTGCCTGATTTAAATATTCATACTTCACCAGAAGGAAAAAGCTGCTGACTTCTAAAAGTGGGTCAGTTTTTTTTTTTTTAATGGCCCTTTTGGCACTTTGTAATGTGTTAATACTGCCTTAGAGCTGGGGAGTAGTTTGGCAGAGCTGATCTTTATCGCTTCAGGGGCCAAGGCTTCTCCAGGCCAGTAGAAGGAGAGCGTTGCCGATATTAATAGCTAATAGACTATGATATGGGCTTTATTATTTGCCCGTGTTTGTGTTTCTGAGTGTAGAATATAGTCTATTAGCCAGAAAGGACTAATTGAGGAAAACCTTTTCTGTGGAGGTGAATTTAAAGTGATGATGTAAGTGGACAGCAGCAGCCCATGTCTTGAGATGCATGGAATTTCAGAACAGATTCCACAACTGCCTGATCTTGTTTTATTTCTTTATTTGAATACAGCAACTTCTGAAAGGCGTCTTTGGATAGAATGGGATCTTTGTTAGGATGTAAATCTTATTCTACTGTCATTCATTTCAGCTTTATGAGTATATAAAGTGTACTTTATATTGATCGAGTCCCTTACATCAAAGGGACTCAAATGGCATTTTGAACATGTTTTTAGCCTCACAAAATTCAAAATTTATTTTTTCTAGAAAGGGGAGATGGGATAGTAGAATGAAGAAGGGAGGATTAAGAGCAATTTCTTTCTTCAGTTCCACAGGGCTTGCAAAGATTACTTGATGGTTTCAGTCTAGTCTTACTGTGTCCATGACCTGTCCTATACTTCACCCTAGACCAACTCAAGTAGTAATGGATTCTCCTTGAGTTTGCACTCATCACACAGACTATGGCTACTTCTAAGATCTCCTCGATCATTGTTAAATTCTAATTCCCACTTTAAAATGACCAAACAATTGTCCAGTTATCTAAAACTTTGGTTCAGGTATCCCTAAAAGTCTGGAATATACCCTTTTGAGGACTTTGATTGGTCATGTGACTCTCCCACAGGCTGGAGATGTGTTTGCTTTTGTTAGAATAATAGTCGCGATATTTAGGTACCTGACACTTTGAAAAATAACCAAGATATTATGAATTTTAGAAATTGAGATATTTTTATTTTGGAGTAAAACTGTAGGTGATGTTTCATATCATCATCACCAAATGCAGAGCAAACTTTCAGAATATTATTTACTTATTTAAGCCTTCCTTTTAGACATTGTGTTCCAGAAGATTGTCCTCTACATCTCAAATCATATCATAGGGGAAATTGCCATTTTTAATAGTTAAATAGACAATAGGATTTAAAAAAAATACACATACCCTGTTCTTTGGGCTCTCAGAGTATAAACTTTTAAGGAATTCTGGGATTTATCTTTAATGTAAGGCACAGAAGAATTGAGTGTCATGTCTATTTTTGGATGGTTCATAGGGGAAAATATATGATGACTTGAGGAGGATGGAAGAATATATAGATAATTGGTTTATTGTAGGGATCATTGTATTATTCTTTAAACTTCCTGTATGTTTGAAATTTTACAAAATAAAAAGTCATAAAAATAAAAACAAGAAGTGTTTCCTAGTTTATTTTAAATCTGGGTCTTCATGTACCAGGTATGCTATAAAGCAACAAATTGGGCAGAACCTAACCTGTACCTTCAGAATCCCTATTTACATACTTCAATTAGTATATCATGCTGCTCCTCAGCCCGTCTGCATGAAGCAGATAATCTTGACCTTTCTATGAGTGAAATCAAGAAGAGACTCCTACCTTTCACATTAACCCTTTGGTTAATATACCTGAGGTACATTTGACCCAGAAGACTAAAAAACAATCTTTCAGTGTGTTTAGTCATGTGCTCCCAAAATGTTACTGCTCAGAAGAAATAATGTTAGAAATAAATGCTATTGCTCAAATCATTGTCAATGTAGTACTTTTTGTGTACATATTAAATATTTCTAGGATGTCACTTATTAATGACTTGTGTTTTCTGTCCTCTTATTTTTTTTAGTGACTCCCTATATATTCTAAAAAACATTTGTGTGTATTGGAAAAAAATAGTTTTAAAAATATGCCCAGTTCTGCTTCTGTGTTTGAAACTGTGTTGGGGAGTGGGCAGTGGGGAAGGAGGTAATAGAGAAAGGAAGGAGAATAAAATACTGGAGTTCTGTACATTTTTACACAAGAGAGAAATAAGTAAATGTATCTGTATCTGGTGCTTATTGTATTATCTTTACCAAGTAAAGTCAGCAAGATTACCTATCTGTTGTATAGGTGTGTTCAGATCTAGTACACTGAGAAAGAATGGGACTAACCGTGGAAATCTTTACTCTAGGTAGAAGAACTCAATCTTGTATGTGGAATGAATATATGTGTGTGTGAGGGGGTACTCTACTTTGAGATCTTTTGTTGTAGTTCTGAGGGTGACTTTTTTTTTTTTTGAGCAAAGAGGGGAAGCTATTCTTGGACTTTTGCTATTTAGATAATCAATTCAAAAGAGAGAATCAGTGATAAGAAAAAATTCAGGGGCCTCCCTGGTGGCACAAGGGGTTAAGTCTCAGCACTATGATCATGAGTTGGCTCCCCGGCCAGGGAGCTAACCCACATGGTGCAGCAGACCTCTCCTGTCTCGCCCACTGCTCCCCTCAGCAGTGTATTTCAGTAGATCTGCCTATTCTGCTCCCCACTCTGTCCTTGGTGAATCCTCTCACCACCACCCCACACCTCTGGCCTACCCCCCCCAGCTCTTGTATACATTACATAAATAAATAAATCTTTTTTTTAAAAAAAGGAAAAAATGCCATGGTGGTTAATTTGAATATATACAGAATCCTTTATTCCCCACCATAGTAAGCAGTGTTTTATAAGATATTTTAGTACTGAATAGTGAGCGAGTGTTTGTTACCAGCAGGACCTGAGTAGAACATTTCAGAGCTCTCCGTTAGCACATACTCTTTTTTTTTTTTTCATACACCAGAGTATATTAACTGCTAAGCCCTAATTTTTTGGTTAACCTTCAGATTCATCACAAATTGTACAAGATCTCTAAAGCCCCAAGCCCTCACCCTTCCCTGTCTTTATAAAATCACTATTCAAATTTGTCTCTTCTGTTTATAATTAGATTGCTAAACTATTTTGGAATTAAGAAATCTCTATAGATTTTTATTGTATATGTAACACAGTATTTTTCTCTCTTTATCACAAATACTAGTATCTGCATTGTATAGTGTGGGTATTTTTTTCTATCATTATCCAATTCTACCTCTGTCCTTCCTCCATTCTCCACTGAGGTGGACCATGTGTTTATGTTTAATGAAATTCCATTTCCTATATGACTTGTATTATCTTCCGCCCTCCAAAATACAAGTGTGGAGTGAAGAGTCACTTGGGATAACTGCCAGAGATTGTTCAGAAGTGATATTTAGTACCCTGTGTAATCTGGCATAATTCTTACTGAGATGCCAGCACAAAGACTTGGAAAGTTAAATTCTTCTCCTGGAACACTTTCAGTCACATGTGCTTTAAGTTTATAAAAAGTGTAAGTCACTTTCCAAAAAAATGCTGTTTGTATCAAATAATAGTAAACTTGGGTTTTTTTTTAATTGAATAAGATGTATTACTGGGATATAATGGGGATGCAGGAAACGAAACCGATTGATAAGCACTCAGTATTTTTCATTCGTGCAGATATTTTTAATCATAGGAAATATTTAAAATTATTTTCTCTGACTTTAGTCAAGGACTCTAGCAAGCTGCAGATTATGCAGTTTTGACTGAGATCCTGATAGTGATCTGTAATTTTAGTTTGCTCTTTGTAATATTGACCTTTTGTCTTTACTGCTGAGAAGTGTGGAGTGAAATACATAACTGAATTCAGTCTTTATAGGTCTACAGTTGAGCCTGTAACTTGCCTGATTTTTAAGATAATATTGATTCAATGTGATGAGTATGATGACTATGAGAGTCTAGGTCTTAGGGTTTAAGTTAGAGCTTCCTATGCTGACCCTTGCAAACATTGTAAAAAATGAAATTATAATAATAAAAATTATGGTGAGCTGCTTTCTTCAAGATGGGCCATTTACTTGTCTATTCTCAGGCTTCTCCACACATTCACTTTGAACAGAGCAAAACTTTTTTCTGAACTTCTATGGCCACACATATCTTGATTTTGCTAAACCTTTATTTAAAAGTACAAGTAGACAAGAAAAACTTGCCACTTATATGACTAAAACCAAGCAATCAAAACCAAATTTCCCACTCCACCTCTACTAAAACAGCTAGTGTAAGAAAACAGTAGCTAACTTTTTAAATGTTCCCTTAGTATTCTCACTGAGGTTTGAGACGATCCTATTAACTTCAGGGTAATAGTCAAGTGCCATACAGTTACCTAGGTCTTGTCAGCCAGCCTTATTTTTTGCTCTGCCCTAGCTCCACTCATCCTGCTCCAGCCACATGGGCTTCTTCCTGTTTCTGACACATATCAGGCCCATTCTCACCTTCTGGCTTTGTAATGGCCATTCTCTCTGCCCATGAAGCTCTTAGTCACATGGCTAATTCTTCTACCTCCTTCAAGAGCTTAGAATAGTATCTGGCACATGGTTGGTGCTCAGGAAATAGTTTTTGAGTAAAATAAATAGAAATATTTAAAAGTAACCTTAATAGAGGAAATGAATAATGAAATGGACTCTGTTAATTAGGAGAAATTAAGAAATCTACTAAAACAGGGATGGAAAATAAACATGTAAACTAGATCGAAGAGATTAAAAAGCCATATAATAGGAATTTTAAAAGAAAAAGTTATCAAAGAAATTACAGAAGAGAAAGCTTTTGAGCTAAGAAGAGTGCCCCAGATCTTGAGATAAAGCTCTATTGAACATCTGACAGGATTGTGTGGGGACAAAAAAAGACTCATCATGTTATTAAAAATTTTAAGCTCTTAAATAAGGAAAAAAATCTCCCAAACTTCTTAGTAAATAATAACCAAAAAAGTTATAAAGGATTAAGAATCAACTAAATATTATAATTTTTTATCTGAATGCAGCTCCGAATACTAGAAGGTAGTGGAACACCTTAGAATTCTGAGGGTAGAAGGTTGTGACACTAAATGGGAGAAGAAAAGGAGGACAGTTTCGGACTCACAGAGTATACTGTTTACATAGCCTTTTTGAAAAATTTTGTCTGAAGACTTTTGATTGGGTGAGCTTCTACCAAATTTTTCAAAATTAAAGCATTGGTAAATAAAACTGATCGTTTAGTCTTTGAAAAGATCAACAAAATTAGCAAATCATTAAGCTATACTGACCAAGGGGGGAAAAAAGATTATTCTGTATATTCTAAATACGCAGTAACATAAGAAAAGGAAATGAAAAATCCTATTGGAGCAATATGTGTATGTTGTTATTTGCAGATGATGTGAATACCTAGAGAAGCCAGGAAAATCGATGACCATTGTACATATTGTCGCCATATGCAATGTATAATCAAAACTCAGAACTGTTCGTTTTATCAGCAGTTTCCTGTGGGAAAATGACGGAACAAAAATTGTCTAGTCACAAAGTCTGGAAATCTTTTAAAAGAGGGAAATAAAACTTAACAAGAAATATGTAGTACCTGTACCTTTATCTTTACTTAGGGATATAAAAAGATTTAAATAAATGAAATGCTTCTTTCTGGATGGAAAGATTCATCATCTTAAAGAAGTTAATTCTCCTGAAATCAATAAAGTCAGTCTTATTCCATTCAAAATTCCAGTGGATATTTTGGGGAATATGACAGATTGATTTTAAAGTTCACCATAATATACCTAAGGAAACTTTACAAAGAATCAAAGGGAATGCTGTATTTCCTGGGCCAGACTTGTAGTACAGTTGCTACTGAACAACTTCACTTGAATGTGCCACAGGCTCCTCCAACTCAGTATGTCCCAAACCAAGCTCATTATCTTCTCTCCAACTTGTTCCCATGATGCTTCTTGTTGTAAACTTTGCTGCTATCTACTAGGGTAATCAAGCAAGAAACCTGAAAGTCAACTTTGATTCTGAAAGGCATCCTTAGTTGCTCTCTTTCATTTGTCTCCAGAATTCAGCCATTATGTCCCACCTGTTTTCCTCTTAAATCTTTCTTCTTTCCGGGGCCTCCCTGATGGTGCAGCGGTTGAGCGCTGCGCTGTGGAGCTGTCGGCAGCGCGCGATGCGAGTTCAACGCCCAGCCAGGAGAATCCCACATGGTGCGGCAGACCTCTCCTGCCTCGCCCGCTGCTCCCCTCAGCAGTGTATTTCTGATCTGCCTGTTCTGCTCCCCGCTCTGTCTCTGGTGAACCCTCTCGCAGCCCCACGCCTCTGGCCTGTACCCCAGCTTGTATGTATAAATAAATAAATCTTTAAAAAAAAAATCTTTCTCCTTTCCATAGTCATTTCTGTAGACCTAGCCATCATCATTCTTGCCTGGCTTAATAAAGAGCCTCTTTGTGGATCTCCTTGCTTCCAGTCTTTTCCCCTTCCAATTACTGTAGATGGAGAGCACCTTCAAAAATGCAATCTGAATCATGACTTAAGACCCCCTCCTAAGGGGCCAGAGGGTATCTTACAACCAAGTTCAAAATCCCAATGTTTATTAAAAACCTGTGTGGTACCTACTTTTCCCTTTCTCCTCTTTATTCCACTCTCTGTTTCACTTAAAATACCAGCCATTTTGGAATCTTTTCTAAATAACTGAATGGACCCGGATCTGTTGAACATTCATTTCTCCCTTTTGAAACACTGTTCTCCTCTCCACCTTAGCAAACTTTTATGCATCCTTCAATTCCCAGTGGAAAAAAACACTTCCTCCTGGAGTCTTTCTCTGATCTCAAAATCAGGTTAAGTCCAACTGTTAGATGTTCTCCACTCCCTTTAACCTAATGTTCATTATATTTTATTGTAACTATTTATTTATTTGTTTTTAAACTCCCTGAGAGTCAGGACTTGATCTGTTTTTTTTCAAGAGGATATTCTCTGTGCATAGTAATGTATTCTGTAGGTATAGAATGTCTACAGAATGTCTAGAATGCATTACATATATATAGAATACATTAATTGCCAGAATCAAAACATGCTAGGAAGTTATAATAGGTAAAACAGTGTGATGTTAACAAGAACAGATGAGCAGAACAAAACCCAAACTTTTAATATACATTGGAATTTAATGTGTTCTAGAAGTTCAGAACAGTAGGGAAAGATGGATTATTTAATAATGGCATTAGAACAATTGGCTATCCACTTTAGGAAAACTCATCAAGTGAGATTCCTACACTAATCAAAACACTAAATATTTTGATTAAATATTACAAACTCAACTAAAATTAGTATAAAGTTAAAAAAAGGATTTATTGGAAGGGTTTCAAGGCATCATTAAAAGGAGGGAATAGCTGAACAACTAAGCTTCAGGAATGCAGAAGCCGCAAAACCTCTTCAGTACTCACAGAGTCAGAAGCTGCTAGGATATTCTTACATCTTATGTTCTCAATTTCATTTTCTCCTCTTGTGGACTAACTCTGTATGGCAGGGAATATAGCCTCCAGCAATTTCCCAGCTCAGAACTTTTCACCTTTTGAAGAAAAATGCTCTCCAGTCTCATCGTCAAGTTGAAAATCCCTGAGGAATTACTTTGATTTGTGTGACTTGGGTCATATGTTTGCTCATCATACCTATCTAAGGCTTAGAGCAATCACTACATCTAGGGAGACAGCATGATGTAAGCTCCTGCACTGATTGCATGTTGGCTTCTGTGAGTGCATGTGTGTATGTGTGTCTCTGGGTGTTTATATTGGGGGAGAAGGTAATGATGAGAAGACAGCCTCAAAAAAAGGAGGATAGCACAGCCATCACCACCAAGGGACTTGTGATGTGCGAGATGACCCTAATTTTTGTCTGTTCTTGTCTTTGTTTCATGTCATACTCAAAAAATAGATTCAAAGTGGATTAGATATAAAGTATATTGTAAAAATACTAGAAGAAAAGAGCTTTGTTGTGTTTTAAATCTTGAAGTGTAGGTCTTCCTTGGCATGACAAAACCAGAAATCTTAGAAAGACTGAGTAGTGTAAGGGGGGGAAGGAGAAAAACCTCTAAGGGAAAAGGTAGAAAAAAACAGAATTGCAAGAATAGCAATAAAAAACTCAAAAATATTTTCAACTCATGTCTGACAAGGGGTTATTAGTTTTATCTATAAAGAGTTCTTAAGAGGGCCTCCCTGGTGGCATAGCGGTTAAGTGCTGCACTGTGGAGCTGTTGGCAGTGGCGACGCGAGTTCGACGTCCAGCTGGGGAGATTCCCACATGGCGCGGCAGACCTCTCCTGCCTCACCCGCTGCTCCCCTCAGCAGTGTATTACCGTCGCTCTGCCTGTTCTGCTCCCCACTGTCTCTAGTGAGCCCTCTCGCTGCCCCACGCCTTTGGTCTGTACCCCAGCTTGCATGCATAAATAAATAAATCATTAAAAAAAAAGAGTTCTTAAGAATCTCTAAGAAAGAGATGAATATAGCAAGGGCAAGAAGTAAGCAGTGGGTGTTAACGGGAAATTCACAAAAGAAGTGAAAATGTTAGTGTCAGAGGATACATCAGTGGACAGTAAGTATGGCAGCTGATCTTTATTAATAATTAGGAAAATGAAACTTAAACCACAATGTGATACATTGTGCTTCTGCCAGATTGGAGAAAACTAAAATACCCAACAACAATTGACAGGGATAGAGCAGCAAGAAACTACACTGCTTGATGGGAAGTAAAATGGCTTAACAGCAATTTTCTGTTTTCTGCCAAATTTGAAGATACACATTACGACCCAGCAGTTTTACTCTTTCTCTCTCTATATAGTGTGTGTGTGTATATATATATATATAGTATATATATACTGTATATATAGTATACACTGTATATATAGTATAGTATATATATACTGTATATATATATATATATATATATATATATATATATATACAGTATATATATAGTATAGAGTAGCATTGTCCAGTAGAAACAGAACTGAAAGTACATATGTAATTTTAAGATTTCTAGTACCCACATTACATGAAAGTAAACAGGTGAAGTTAATTACAATTTAATTATGTATCTTAATAAATTTTGTAAACATTTAGATATATCTAAAATCTCTTTTCTGCATATAGTCAATATTAAAAATTAATGATCTGTTTTACGTTGTTATATTTAACACTAAATCTTTCAGATTTAGTGTTTACATTTTATACTTACATCTCAATTTGGAGTAGCCACATTTCAGGTGCTTAATTACCATACGTGGCCTAGGAGA
Organism: Scalopus aquaticus; assembly: GCA_004024925.1. Classification (NCBI taxonomy): domain Eukaryota; kingdom Metazoa; phylum Chordata; class Mammalia; order Eulipotyphla; family Talpidae; genus Scalopus; species Scalopus aquaticus. Next base: position 75,907 of record PVIJ01002619.1, on the reverse strand, counting down.
CTGTATTGGACAATGAAACTGAGAGTCAGGGCAATGAAGCCCTAGAGTCACTCCTATACTAGAATATTCATAGCAGCCTTATTATTAGTAACAAAAAATGGAACCATTCCAAACGTCCTTTGATGGGAATAAATATATCTTATAGTAGAATACTATAATACAAAAATGAATTGACTACAGATAGATGTATCAACATGAAGAATTTCACATATGGGCAAAAACAAGTCACAGAATAATACATAAAAACTAATAAAATATTGTGTATGGATGGTTAAATGAGTGGCACAATTATAAAGGGAAAAAAGGAATGATAAAAATATTTAAGAATAATAGTTCTTAGACATAAGGAGAGGAATGCAGTTGGAGAGAGGATCATATTGATTTAAAGACAGTGATAACCTATTTACTGGAGCTATGTATGTATGTAAGCATACATTCTTATCTACAAACATATACTGTTGTATATGTATGGCAAACATATATGTTGGCCATAGTAAAATCATTATTTATGGCCAATTAATATGAAGAAATGCTCATTTTTACTAATCAAAGAATTATAAATTAGAACAAAAATAAAACTCCTTATCACACTGGTAAGAAATAAATGCAAAGGTGTCAAGCCCATGTACTAGTAAGGGATAGACAAACAGGCAGTTCTCACTCTAGTGATGAAAATATGTAACCTCTCTACCGAGCAGCTTTAGAATAGGAATCCATGTTTCAAATGAGCTTACCATTTAACCCAGCAAATAACTTCTAAGAATTTGTTCACAGGAAAGATTCAAGTTAATGAATAAAGGTATATTTCCAAGGGTGTTCATGAAAGCATTTTTTAATAGTAGTGGAAAGTTGAAAATAGTATTCTTTGTAGGAGAATGCTTAAATAAAATGTGGTATATTTATGGTGCAATTGTTAAGAAGGGGTAGATGATGTGTGTATTGACATGGAAACATGTTTACTATGGACTGTAAATAAAGTAAGGGCAAAAACTGCCCTTATATATATCATCTCAGTATTGTTACATAAAAATTAGCAAGAAATCAGGAAAAATAAATCAAACAATTAGCAGTGCTTATTTCTGAAGTGCTATTTTAAAGTTTTGAAAATTTTTTAATGAAATTGTATTATAATTACACACAGAAAAATATAATGATATCCCCCTTTTCTTGAGGTTGGCCTCATTTTGTGTAGCAGGATCCTGAAGGCAGCAATTGTTCTTTTAGACCTGTCTCTGGTGCCTTTCCTTTTGAACACTTTACATATTAGCACAGTTTTCCTTTTGATGCCAACACTTCGGCTTTGACTGTGATATAAGCTATCAGCTAATTGAGCTATGGTTTGCATTTTGGTATGGAAAAGGGAAAAGAAAGATGTGTCTTGGGGGAAATTGGGTAACTGAGATCCAGTCCAGTCCAGGAACTTGGACCTGATAATGGTGCTGCTAAGTTTAATCAAACATTTATATCTCAACCCATTTCCATAGTCTCTGCATGTTACTCCTGAATATAAGGATAATTCCAGCTTTTGAGTATGGTGTTAGTAAGTCTGGGTTGGGGGGAGGCATTATTGCTTTCTTTTCCGGAAACTGTTAGGCCTTAGGGACAAAACCAGCCATACCCTTTTGATTTGAGTGCCTGTTAATCGAAATAGGAAAAAAAATCTGGTAACGTAACAATTTAAAATATATACAGCCCTGTTAAGCACATTTCTTATGAACTTTTTAGAAAGATAATGAATTCGTGCAATCTGCATGAACAATTAGGTTAAATCCTGCCAGATCTGTACCTCATTGGGTCCTGTGGCCTATCTTTGAGTTCCTGTTTCTAGTCTCCACCTCCATTTCTCTCAGCAGATGGTTTCAGGGATCATCAAGGCCTCTTTCTGCTGTAATAGCCTATGATTCTTGTTGGGTTTGTGTGTGTGTGTGTGTTTGTGTGTGTGTGTGTGTGTTTTAGCCAAGGAAGTGGCATAATCTGAGTTAAGAAAAGGAAGAAAAAATGGTGCAGAAGTGCAATTAGAATCACATTATTGCAGTTTAGGAATAAGGAAATTATTTCTGACAAAATAAGGGGCAAGAGATAGGAGGAGAGGTTGGAATGAACAAACAGCAGATACATAACAATATCTATAGGATGAGCATTTGATTGAAATTGGGCCACAGGCAGAGAGAGAAATGAAAGGTGATTCTGGGACTTGGAGTTTGGGAGGCTAGTGCTCCCTTATATATGAATTACAGAACTTACAGAACTTAACTCACTCATATAGTTTCCAGCTCCTTATGGTTCAGCACTATTTTCTATGTAAAACAATAACTTGTGAGCAAGTATGGATAGATGCTGCTGTTCTGATCTTAATATTTTTTCTGTCAGTCTTTCCATCCCACACCAAAGTAGTAGAAATTGCTCGTGGAAACACTTGAAATGTGGTTTAAAAGAAATGGTGTCCAAGTAATGAAAACTGTGAATTAAAAAATATAAGCAAAAATCATTGAATGAAGATCATAAATTATTCCTAGAATGCAAATTTGAGATTTTGTGAAAATTTAATATTTATGATACCGTTGTTTCTTTTAAGATGTAAGGTATATTTTAGTTAAAAGATCTTTTGAATTTTGTGTTAAAGGCTGATCAAAGTTATATTTTTAGTAAGAGAGCTGACTAGTAAAAAGTAGCTTATTTATACATTTCAAGCAGAAAAAATAATACTGTCCCTATTACCTGTTTTCAGATTTTTTTTTTTTTAATGCTTGTCTTGAAATCGATTTTGAGCCCACTGGTTCAAAGAATTTCATGATTACAATATTAAGTACATGTTCAAAAAACCTGGGAAGATCATATGATTAGAATAAAAGATTGCACAGTGTCCTCTTATACTTAAAGAAGTATTCTTGATTGGGACAAGAGACCTCATGGAGGCCAAAAATTTTTTTTGGTTGTTTGACACTCAGCGAAATCACAGAGCAGAAACTGAAAATGTACCTTGGTCATAGTTTTTGGATCCTTGTTTTCAGAGACTGAGATTCTAAACCTGCAGTATCTTTTAATGTATTAACAATATGTTCTCCAAATCGTCAGCAGTTTGCTCCATTGTTTGGTGTTGAATCTTTATCCAAAGACTGCAGTGGATAATAACTTACTGTATTAGTTGTGTATGTCATTTTTCTTCTTGCAGAAGGTAGTACATTACATATTAGTCCTGAGACTAAATTTTGATGAGAAGGGTAATTATAAAATCAAGTTATAAACTTGATCTTTTAAAACAGTTTTATAAATAAAGATTATTTTATCTGCCTTCCCTTCTAGTTAAGGGACTCACAATTCATTTTTCCTTCTGTGCTTTTGTTGTTACTTTTACTGTGTATCTCTAGGATAGGTAGGGTGGAGTAAAATTGAAAAAATTTTAACTGAAAGTATTCTAGAGGCAATTTGTTGTTTTATTCCAGGTGCACTATTGGAAATAACATGGAAGTTATTGCTAAGTGTTTAGTCTATATTTAAGGAAATACAGTTTAACAACAAAGACAGCAAAGTAGTTTTTTGAACCTTAAATTCAAAGGGAACTGTGGGATAAAAACAGTCTGGTTTTATAACAATTACTTAGATGGACCTTTAAAACAGAAGAGAATATTTTGGGGGGACCTATTATATGAGCAAAAATTGAACTCAAGTAATTGTTAAACTTTGTGAAAGTCATTGCTTATCAGTGAAAAAATATCTCAGATCATTAAGTATGAAAAATTTGTCAAAGTTTATGGGATGAGGAGTTACTATTGGCTTCCCAAGTTAAGGCTTTGATTTACCCCAAGTTTGCTCCTTGATGGCAGATACCACTCACTTCCAAGCTGCGTTTTGATACGAAAAGGTAAAGATCAGATTAATAAACCATGACCGCATCAACACTGAACTTTGCCTCAGACTGGAGATCTGATGGGATTGACAGAGCATCTGACAGCCTGTAACCATCTGTGTTGGTGTAGTCCTCCAGGGTGTAGTAATACACAGTCAAAGCAAATGAAAAAATTAAAAGTATCTCAAAAGGCAAGCTTTTAAGTTTAAAGAAGTATTTTAACATACAGACTATGAAATGAGTGTTACAACTGAATTAAGATGCATTTGATTATAAGAAGGGAAAATTTTTTCCCCAAATACTACATTAGTGTAGTTATTATTCTAATTGTGAAAATGTATATATATTTATTGTAAACCCTTCACCCAATTCAGCAAAGCAAAAATTGCCTGTAAGCTTAGCACTGAACTTTTTATATATTGATACACAATAGTATTATTTTTATAGAAACTGAGATTGTTCCAAAAGAATCAAGGCTTTTTCAGATCAAGTTCAGGAACAACTGTGTGCATGTACTTGAAAATTGAAATAATTTTACATCTTGACATCAAACAAACACTGGAAAGTTGAGGTTTTCAGGGTAATTAAGAATGCAAGTGTAGCTTTTAGACAAGACAGTTTTTTCAAATCCTTTTTTACTATATGCCCCAAAGCTCACCCTTCAAAAAAATTTTTTCCCCAAAGATTTCCAACTCAAGCATTAGAGAATTAAAAATTGCCCTATTAAATTAGTCTTATAGCAGTAAGTGTTATTTATATTATTAAGCTAAGTGAAATGAATTCCTTATTGGCAAATGAAGAAAATGGGAGTTCAGGCTGCTTCTTTCAGCATTACACAGGGTCCGTCATGGGTAGGGAATGACATTTCTGTAATGGCTAAATTCAAGTTCTTCATGTACTTACTACCAATAAGAAAGTAAAATATTGGACACTCTGCTTATTAAACATATTCCCAATGTGAATTATATGCTGAAAAATGGATAAAGAGAAGATAAGAATCATCCCTTAAAAGGTGTCCCCGAATACTGATTTCTGAGAAGGCAACTTTTCCATATGGGTACAGAAGGTCTCTCCTTATTGCTTTGGCTCTTATTCCTCTTGTGATGGAAGGTGAATAGGGAATGTCTTTAGCACTTGGTATTTTAAAGATCTTAAGCAGTACATTTAGTTGATTGGTTTGCTTCATTCTTGAAAGACTTGTATGCATTAAAGATTTCATCAAATTGCATTGTATTTTGTGTGTTTCCCATGCAGGCGTCTGCATTCAGGTGCAGGTAGTACTGTTTTCCAAGCCCAGGAAGGGCAGGGTGCTCAGTTGCCTTTATAAAGGCAATTTCTTGGTTGACTGCGATTGAGTGCAGAATTATAATACCAAGGGCCTAATTTATAACAGAAAATGCAGAAGTGCAAACCTGTTAAACCCCTTATACATGTATAAATAAGGTAAACAATGGCAGATTAGCATGGAATATTGTTTGATGTGAATAATCTTAAATACAAATTTCCATAGCCCGTGCATGTTGTACCTGTTAGCACAGAGAAAACTTGTAGAAATCAGCGCATCGTCTTTGAAATATAATAAAATCAGGGAGAAAAAGCAGAGCGATGTGAGACAGCTGCTACTTGGATTGGCAGCCTATTTATAATCTGGGAGGTTCATAGCTAGATTGCTTTGCTGTGTGCTGTGCTCTCACACATCAGATAGGAATGATGATTTGCGTGCGTGCGTGTGTGTGTGTGTGTGTGTGTTTGTGTGTGTGTGTGTAGCTACTCTCAGACTTTTAATTTTTCAGAAAAGGATTCCTTTTCCTTTGTAGAAATGGAGCATGCTAACAAAAGCAGATTTTCTGAGTATGAAGGACTCAACAGTCCTTTCCCCACGACCTCTGGGCATTTTTCAGTGCAGGGGGAAAGACCTTCGGTGGGCCAGGCATTTAAAGATGTAAGGCCTTCTCAGCATTCTTCGTGAGGCTGCCTCTGCTGAATGAGTGAGTCATGTGGGACAGAATGTCGCATTTCAGTACCTTTTGGCTATCTGTGCACGTTAGACAATAACGATTGCCAAGCCAACGTGTCTCAGGTTTTTTAATTACAGATTTAAATGCTCACAGGAGCTCTGCTCATATGTTAATTCCACTGTTTGACTTTAAAGGATTTTTTTTTTTGCATTTTCTAATTCAGATTATAAAAGGCAGTCAGCCATTCAGTATGAGGACAGTTTGCCACATAAACTTGTTTGAGGGACAAGCAGGGTAGAGAAGAGATAACTAAAGCTTTTCCATATTTTTATTTTGAGAAGAGGAAAAAATGCTCCTCACTACTCTTTCTTAGGTTTATTTTAAAGGGCCCCAAAGGGGTATATTAATAAAAATAACCTTAACATCTTTTTTTTTTTTTTTTTTTTGCAAAGGACTGCAAAGCATTGGAATGGTATTCTTCTGTTCACATATTGTTAGCGTTCCCGGTATCTCGTGCCTGGTATTCACATCACAGGTTGTCTGCAACCCAGTTTTCCACCCAGGGCGCTCCTGCTCCTCACCCCACCTGACACACTTTACTACACAAACACTTCCTGGGCCACTGAGCTTGGGTGCTTTCAGAACACTAATGGAATTTTAATTTAAAAACTTACTCAAAACATAATTGCATAGCTATATCTCACTCCAGAAGGATTGACAATTTAAAAGCAAAATATAGCTGTTTTGATTATTCTGGTATTTTTGTTTTTCCTTAGTCCAGGTTTCTCATATAATCATGATAATCAGACTTCCGCTAATGCCCCACCAGAGAAATAGAGAAAAAGGATACATTTAAATAACTTACAAGGCATGATCGGGATTTTTTTTTTTTTAAAGATTTATTTATTTGTGCATACGAGCTGGGGTACAGGCCAGAGGCATGGGGTGGCGAGAGGGTTCACCAGAAACAGGGTGGGGAGCATAACAGGCAGAGAGACTGAAATACACTGCTGAGGGGAGTAGCGGGCAAGGCAGGAGAGGTCTGCTGCGCCATGTGGGAATCTCCCTGGCCAGGCGTCGAACTTGCGGCACCGCAGCTGCCGACAGCTCCACAGCGCAGCGCCTAACCGCTGTGCCACCAGGGAGGCCTGGGATTTTTTTTTCTTAAAGGACATTATTGGGAGGGTGACAAAATCTACTTCAACTTTTATAGCTAATAATAGTGTATCAATGTTAATTTTCAAATTTTGCTCCCTAACATTTTATTATGAAAAATAATCAAACATGCAATAAAAGTTGAAAGAATTTTATTTTATTTATTTTTAAAGATTTATTTATTTATTTATGCATACAAGAGCTGGGATGTAGGCCAGAACTGTGGGGGTGTGAGGATTCACCAGAGACAGAGTAGGGAACAGAACAGGTGAATCTATTGAAATACACTGCTGAGGGGAGCTGCGGATGAGACAGAGAGGTCTGTTGCACCACGTGGGTCAGTTGTCTGGCAGGGGATCAAACTTGTGCTGCAGTGGCTGCTGCTAGCTTCATAATGCTGAGACGTCATAACCCCTTGCACCACCAGGGAGGCCCCAAAAGTTGAAAGAATTTTATATTGAATATCTATCCAAGTTATCGAAGGCCTGTCACTTGTTTTGCTTCATCTGTCTATGAATACATTTTTTTTTCTTTTTGGTTAGCAGAATAGTAAAGGTTTAAGATGCCTGCATCTTACTGTCATATGGCACAAGGAAAAATGTGTGGGTGAATGAGTGTATATGGTGAGGGGAGGAGGAGAGAGGAGAATAAAATGTGGCAAAGTTAATATTTGGGGAATCTGGGTGAAAGGTACAGGGAAGTGTTGTGCCATTCTTATAGCTTTGCTGTAAGCCTGAATTTATGTCAAGATGGGAATTTTAAAAATTGAAATAATAGGAAAAATGTAAATAATCTTTTTGGAATGTTCTCACAATATGGAGAATCACTCCATAGATAAAAGGAGTTTTGTAGCCCAGAATACAAATAATTAGGGTTTTATTATTGTCTTATCAGGAGGATGACCTCTCTACTAATCTAATCTATTATTGTGGAAGGTCTAAACTTAATGCTAAAGGAAGAAAGGGGACACCTGCTTCACAGTAAGAATTTGACTTTTACCAAAAGTCCAACTGAAATGTTCACCTGCCTTTTGGTCAACCTGAGTGAAGGGGACACAGTAAGTTGGGCAAAGACAAAATTCAGTGCTGATAAGATATTAGAAGATGTCTCTTTTTATCTGGTATAATATTGTATCTTATTGGGAGACGGAGAAAAAAATTAAAAAAATAAAACTCTGGTATACCTGAGAGAAAATTCTTCCCCTTCAGTGTATCTAAGTCAGTGTTTTCTCTCTCAGACAAAACCTTTTGTGTAGGCAGGCAATGTATACTCATTTTCATGAAGTGTCTAGAACACTGCATAACTGATGAATAGTATCTAATAATGACAAGATTAAGAAGCAAGAATGGAACAGTTTAGCATCATGCTCATCTCGAACAACTTCCTGTGAGGAATTATTTATTGCAAGGGCTGTTCAGTAATAAGGGATGATGGTTTTATAGACTAGTCTTAGAGATGGGAAGTCATTATGGTGGAAAAAAAGGAAAAGAATCATCAGAAAAACAGGTTCAGTCTTAGAGAATTCCACAAGCCTAACACAAATAAATTAAAGTATCGAGGAAAAAATGGGATAGAATCTAGATAGTTGCATCAGAGAAATTAACTGCAGAGTAATGACAAATGTTTTATAATGGAAGAGAAGTAGTAATGCTTGTTAACAAGTGGAAAGCAAAGATAGCTGCTAACGGGAAAAAGAAGGGAAGAGGATAGCAAGTAAAGAGATGGCGAAGAGGAAGGAAGGTTTAACTTAGACAAGTAAGTGGGAGAATTAGGAAACCCAAAGAAAATAATAATTATATAGGCGGTAGATAGGTGCCAGGGTCAAGGTCCTTGTAATGAAAAGGAGGAAGAAGGAAGTGGATCAGCACCCTGATTGGCCCAGTACACATAAAGTCATAAAGTTGGAAGACGTCGTCAGACACCGCCTTGTTCTTTTCTTGCTTTCATCATAATCAGTTGTACTAACCCAGCATTTCCCAAACTGTGTTCCTTGGAACATTAGTGTTTTCAGCAGGTTAGTTTTCCATGGAAAAAGTATTCTGTAATTAGAAAATTTTCAGAAATAATGTACCTTACAGGAATTCTTGACACATTAGCAATAAAGACTGACATTCTATAGTAAAGAAGTATTACGTGCATTTAACTTGGTGTTTGGCGAATTTGTTAAACCACCTTTCCAGGAATACACCATCTCGTATCTCAAGGATAGCACAATTTCTCATTATACAATTTGGGAATGCTAATCTAACCTTCCCTAGAGAGAGTGCAGTCGTCTTAATTTCCTCACCTGTTTTGGAAATGGATTCTGGCACTTCCCAGGCCTAGTTACCGACATGGTGCCTGATCTCCTTTGCTTTGGTCCTCTTGCTCCGTGAAGAGTAGCCTTGTGCTCTTAAGAGAGACACACACTGTGCAGGGGGTTTGGGGGAGGGACCTGAGTTGGGGGAGGGACCTTGGTTTACCCACCAAACCCCCTCATCCCACCCCACCCTGCCTGCCACCAGCCCCTGTCCTGCCTTTCAGAAGGCCAGGGAACCAATGCTGGGACTTTGCAGTGTCCTTTCCTGGGTCACTTGTGTAACTTTTCCTCTGCTTATTTTCTAATCCCTTAAAAATTATTATTTTTGTTATTTCTCCAGATTGTGAACATGTTATTGAAGGTGTGAGACCTCAGCCTTGATACACTGTTACAGAGACTAACAGAACGTGATTTTGTTCTATAATAGAAAAATGACGGTCATACATGCCTATGATGAACTCCTTTTATGTCATTCTCATGTGTTTCTCTCCTGGATCTTTAAAGAAGATACTGTTGACTCACTCAGTTCCTTCTGTTTTCACTGAGCATCCCAAGTGCACACATTTCTCCTTAGTGTGAGGCCTGCATTTTCTATTCTTTTGTTGTTGGTTTTTTCCCTTCCGCAGTGGATTATTTTGCCCCTCCTCAAAAATTCTTGAAATGTGAACTTACAGCAGATCTCTCTTGACCATTTTCTGTGGCACCTTTTATGATACGTGACCCTGCACAGACTCTTTCAGGGTCGTGGCACTGATGGAGGTGGCGGTATATACTTGTTAATAGTTAAAAATTTAGTGAAGGTGTTTTTAAACATCTATCTAGTGATCCCTTCCATATATTTGAAATGCCTAGTTTAGTGGTAGTCTTTTTCAACTGTAACTATCTTTAGTGCTTTGACAGAACGAGTTGCTTTTGGAGTTAGTGTGCTTAGTGACAGTCCTAAGAGATAACTTAAGCTATAAGGAGCTTGGGGTCATTTTCATCTTTGAGAAATATCATAGCTTCTTATAGTAAATATGCCCAAAGAAGATAGAGTTTTATCTATTCTAGATCATCAGACAGTGTTAGACACAGGGAAACAGAAGAGGTGAAGGTGGGAGCCGGTTATATAAGGGCCTTGTTTATGAGACACAGCTATAGTGCTGTATCTAGAATCCTCCCCCCCACCACATGTGTACATGGCGCTTCCCTCCTGCTCTGTGTGAAGACCAATCGAACAAAGTCAGAGCCAGCTCTCCGGTTCCTTAGTGGCAGTTCTAATGAAAAATTGGTTTGCTGCAGGATATTGGCAGCCACTTGAGGGAATTCTAGTGTCCCGAAACATGTCACAGGATCTTACTCTGCAGATGCAGTACGTGTGAATGAAATGACATGTCTGAGAATGTCAACAGGGAACAAAAGAAGATGTTGGGAAATGACACTGTTGATGCCACAAGGTAGGGACCAAATCCAAGGAAACATAATCCTATTCACATACAGAGTGTTTCTGAGTTTCGGAGTTGCTCATTTACTGGTTGTAAATAACCAGGGTAAATAAGGTGGAAAACCTGTGGTACTCACTGCAGTGTCTTTGCTTTTCAGAGTTGGCCTAAGTTGTTATCATTCAGGTCAACCAGTCTCTTCAAAATGATGGCCAGAAAAAAGGGAATTAAGAATGTAGAGAGAAATGATAGGCCCTTGAAGAAAAAGAATTGGGATGTTGTGACAGGATGGTTGAGAATGATTAGGAACCTTGAAATCAAGCATCCGGGTTTTCCTGCTGTGCAGGTTGTGTGGTCCTTTCCTGTGTAGGAAATGTAGCTCATAATTATAACATGTTTCACTTGCCTCTATATTTCAAAGTTGTTTTACCATTTCTAGAACAGAACTGCTGTTTAACTCAAGCCACAATGCAAAAACAGTGTCAGGCAAACCAGTCGGGCTCAATTTCATTGCCAAGATTGGAATATAGTCTCACTACCTAAGTTAATACAAAGTAAAGTGTTCAGGTCTTGAAAAAATTTGTTGCAAGTGGATAGAGTTCAATTTGTGGTATAAGTAAGGATATTCCATAATACCAACTCCAGAACTTATTCAGGAGCGTAGCAGTTTGTCTTAACTAAATTCCTCTGGTCTCTGCTTCAGCAGACTGTTCTTGAATTGGCCATGTCTGAGTGCTGTGTGCGGGCCTGGTTGAATCCTACTTAAAATTAAAGGTCCGTTTATTTTTTAGCCTGATATGCATACTTACCAATAGAAATTAGTCTAGATTAATGTAGGCCTCCAGTGAAAAAAAATTAATGAGATTGATTTTATAGGATGCTTAATTTTGATGTGACTCTTTTGGAACTCAGATCCCAAACTCACTTGACGCGCCTTTACTGCCAAGTGAAAAAGCTGACAGTCTTTTCTCCTACCTCCTGGAAAGCATGAAAAAAACAGTTCTTTCTCTTCCTCTTCAGAGAAGATAAAGTAAAAACCAATAACTGAGAAATTAGCATCTGCAGAAGTTTGAAAATAGAGTGTTGAAAATATGGAGTATTGAAAATAGAGTATGTGAGTTTCAGAGGCTCCAAATTAAAAAACAAAAAAAGACCAAAGTAGGGCCTCTATGGTGGCGCAGTGGTTAAGCACTGCACTGTGGAGCTGTCGGCTTCGGCAGCGGGGATGCGAGTTCGACACCCAGCCGGGGAGATTCCCACATGGTGCGGCAGACCTTTCCTGCCTAGCCCACTGCTCCCCTCAGCAGTGTATTTCCGTCAATCTGCCTTTGCTGTTCCCCACTCTGTCTCTGGTGAACCCTCTCGCCGCCCCACGCCTCTGGCCTGTAACCCAGCTTGTATGCATAAATAAATAAATCTTAAAAAAAAAAAAAAGACCAAAGTAGACTAAGCTCCCAGAATAGGAAAGACTTATTCTAGTCTCCCTTTCTTTTTCTTGACTTATTATTTTTTTTAATTAGTTTGTCTTTAAACACAATTTAGCTTTGTATATGATTTGTTATGTTCTTGCTACTTACAGTGATGATGCATTAATTTTGTCACTGAAAGTCTTGCACTGGGTTGCATACTTTGAGAGGTTATTTTAGAAGTCAGTGGTATGTGTTTGTGACAGTGTGTCATGATGTGCAGTAAGCAGTGCTATTAAGTGAGCTATTGCCACCTGCTCCTACCTGCACTCATTCGTCATACATCATCATCATTTTGCTAGAAGCATAAGTTGCTGTCTCTGTTTTCTTTTACTTCCTTTCTTATTTAATTTTTTGTGTGGTGCCCATTTCAGGATTTTGTTCATATTTGCCAGATTATCTTTCACCAGGTCACGTGATATATACCTGTAATTGTATGGAATCTCTTTTGTAAGAAATAGTGGGATTTTAAAGGCATTTGAGTGGACACGTAAGTTATTCTTTTTTAAAAATTTTTGTTTATGCATACAAGAACTGGGGTGAAAGTCAGAGATGCGGAGGGATGAGAGGATTCACCAAAAACAGAGCGGGGAGCAGAACAGGCGGATCTACCAAAATACACTGCTGAGGGGCACAGCAGGTGAGACAGGGGAGGTCTGTTGCGCCAGGTGGGAAGCTCCCTGGCCAGGGATCGAAGTCGTGCCGTAGTGGCTGGCGATAACTTGATAGTGCTGATACTTAACCCCTGCGCCATCAGGGAGACCCATTGACACATAAATTATGCACAGATAGTTGTTTCAGGATAATTTTTTTCTCTGAATTGACAAGAGATGAGGTTGGTTGACAATTTGGGGAAGATTCTTTTTTTTCCTCTATAGATTGTCCAGCTGGCCAAGGTTAAATTAAGGAAGCGCTGTGCATTCTTCTGGAAAAACTGATGAGCTTGAGCCCAGATCTTCAGGATACCTGACTACTAGGGCATTAGTGCTTCCTGGGGAGATACATTTTGGTGCTTTTATAAGGACACTTTTGAAGCATAGGACACTTTTTTTTAACCCCTACAGCTAGTTAAAAGTAATGAATTTAACCAAAATAGCAAATGTTCTGTTTTGTACCAATTGAAATTACAAAGTTGAAAAGGAAAAGTACAATAACATGCAATTTGGGCAGCTGATTACATTGTACTTTGCTATTTGATAGTCTTTTCTATTGAATCCTGGTTTATTTTTAAGGAAAAGATTAGCTTTTCCTATCACTTCGCACATTTATAATTAACAGTTTTCAGGGACAAAATCATTGCATTTTGATTTGTGTAATCTTTGTTAATTTTGTAGAAATTAGGAAGAAAACATTAGAGTGAGTAAGGATAATGATCCCTTTCCCAGTTTGTTTTTGTTTTTTACTAGTAGAGTAAATCTGAGCTCTTAAGTCTTAAAACTTCACTTTATCGAATAGCTTCATGGACTCCACCACCTCAGGTATGCACTGACCATCGTCCACAGCAGAGCCCAGGAGGGAGCAGGTCCCAGTACTGTCCGCAGGGAGTGGTCTGCAGTCTCGTGAGCTTCCAGTGTGCTCTGACACCCTCTACATCTTTAATCATGCTGAGTGCTAAAAAGAAAAAAAAAAAAGCCAACCTAATATTTCACTGTACGAGAACTATGAGAAGATAACAAATGTATTTTTTAAAAATTAACATTTTATAGATTAAAAGGCTATAAACATATATACATGCTCATTAAATTTTATTTCTGTTAATTTTATAGGCATCATGATAACGTTTATACCTTCAGGCTTCAGCATTTGTCTCCAACACAACCATAGTATAAGTATCACCCCCAGAAATTTCAGATTGATACAACACTGTTCTCTAACAGAGCACTTCTCAAACTCTGTGGTAAAGTGACCTTTTTAAAATTTCCAATCCATCACTGACATTTTTGTAAAATACAATAAAATTAATTACTAGAAAATTAAATTTTAAAAAGCAGTATGTGTGTAAAGTATAATTCCAGTTGTTTCATTATTAGATGTGATAGACACACAGTTACTTTGTTACATTTCTAGAAAGTTTCTGTATGTTTGTCCTCAGCATTTGTACTTACCTCACCACATGTCAGTAACAGTTTACATATCGGCATGGGTCCACGGACTGTACTTTTGGGGACCTATTTTTAATCCTGGATCCAACCAAAGATCACACATTGTTTTTGGTTACCATTTGTTTTTAATATACAAGACTCTCATGGACTTTTGTGGAGCAGGAGAGAGGGGATGTTTTATTTGTTGACATTTTTGAAGAGTCCAGGTCAGTTGCATTGTTGAATGTCCTGTAATTTTTACTTCTTTCGTTGTTTCCTCATGATTAAATCCATGTTGCATAGTTTCAGTAAGAATACTGTTTAGAGAACATTGGGCCATCATCACAGCAAGCACATCTTGTCCATTTGCCTCATTACTGATGAGGTTAAGTTTGATCATGGGTTGAGGTAGTATCTGTTTAGTTTTTAAAAGTACCTTAGGTCTTCTGCATTCGCGGTGATAGAATCATATAATCATTCCACACAGGTTAATAAACATCTACAAAGGCTACCAAGTTCCAGGTAGTGGATTACAAACACAAGGAAGACCTAGCCTCTTTCTTGCTGAAGACATTGGCAGCGTAGTAAAGAAGACAAATGTACAATCTATAAATTGAAGCATAAACTAGATGATGACAGTGCCATTTTAGAGGTATAAACAGAGTGTTCTACAAATACAAAGAAGGAAGAGGAAGAGGAGGAATTAGGAAAGGGTTTGTGTAAAAAGTGGTGCTTGTTCTGGGACTTCAAGAATGAGTGAAATTTAGACAGATAGGAGAGGTGTTGGGTAGAAGGAAAGGAATAATTTCAGTAAAAAATACAGAGGCAAGAGAAAGCATTTCAAGTTACAGAAAGAGTGGATAATCCAGCATGGAAGGAATGGCTATAGTGGGAGATGAAGTATAGTTGTTAAAAGCCTTTAATGCTTCACCTAAGAGTTTAGACATTATCCTGTGGTTACTAGGGGAAGACATGGAGAATTTTAAGCGGAGAAATGACATGGTGAGATCCCTTTCTGAGGAAGGCTGTTTATCCTGCAAGTAAAGGGATCTGTCTGCTCTAAATGGGAGAGGTAGCAGTTAGGAAGGTGTTATACAGTGTGCTGGTAAGAGGCCTGAGTTACAGGAGTGGGAGAGAGGACAAGATGGTGCAAGGGCTAGTAAGATACAGTGAGGGGGTGATGGAGTGAATGTGTCTGGGATTCTCAGCTTAAGCTGTTAGGTTGTTATAAAGATAGGAAACTGCAAGGGGGGGGGGATTTGATGAGTTTAGTCTTGAGCATGGAAGGTTGGAGGAGTTGGTGAGGCATTAAGATAGAAATCTCTATCATACAATTAGAAATGTGGGTTCTAGGAGAGGCCAGATTGTAGATAGAGTATTGACCTCTGCTGTGTTCCAGGCCCTATGCAAGCTCCTTTGTATGTGTTACCGCATTTCATCTTCACAGCAGCATGTGAGGTAGATACCTGTTGTCCTCAGTTAAGAGAGGAATAAACTGAGACAAAAGTAAATTAACTTGCTGAAATCCATACAAAATTCCATCCCAGGCATGTGGTCTTCCACTGTTCCAAAAGAAGATAATTGCAGCCTTGATGTTGAATGCAGTTACCCAGGGAATGAGTTCAGAGAAGGAAAGAAAGAGGAACTGGGATAGAAAGTTGAAAAGAATCTGAACATAAGAGCTTCTAAGAAGGGACTTTCAGGACCATGCAAAAAGAAAGTCAAGAAAATAATGATACATGTGGGGCCTCCTTGGTGGTGCAAGGGGTTAAGTCTCAGCACTATGAAGCTATCGGCAACCACTGCAGCACGAGTTTGATCCCCATCCAGGGAGCTAGCCCATATATGGCACAGGAGAGGTCTGTTCTCCTGTCTTACCCGCTGCTCCCCTCAGCAGTGTATTTCAGTAGATCCACCTGTTCTGCTCCCCACTCTGTGGCTTGTGAGTCTTTTCACTCCTCCATACCTCTGGCCTACACCCCAGCTCTTGTATGCATAAATAAGTAAATCCTTAAAAAAAAAAAATAAAAGAATGACAGATGAAGAGAGGGCCCCAGGATCCTCATCAGTGCAGTTGCAACAAGGGGTAAAGAATAACAGAGATGAAAAAATTCTGAGAAATATTGATAGATGATCGCGTGAGGGTGAATAGATGGCAAGAACTTGAGGCAGCCTGTAGCCTGGTTGAGGGATTCTTTCCAGTAGTAAAGAGCAACTCAGGGGTAGGGATTGTCAAGGTCAAAAGGAAGAGGGTGTCTAATGAGAGGAAGCGCGTGATGGAAGTCGTTTACCATGGTCCTAGGATGGATGAGGAAGTATTGAAGTTATGACTAGAAGTCTAGACAGAGGGAAGGACCTAGCGTTTACATACTTTGAATTTTTGTGCATAAAGTTTTAAAGTAACTGTTATCCTAAAGACGCTTTCCATCTTTTTGTTTTGGTGTGTTGCATATGCCATTTTAAACTTAAAGACAGGAATTAAGAATATTTCCTTTATCTTTAAAGCCAAGCAGTAAATAAAAATTGTTCTAAAACTTCCCTATGGCAAACTCATGGGCATCTACATTTTTTGCTTTAGGGAAATTTTGTTAGTTGCTGGAAATAACATTTCTATTCTGCAGGAGTCAGAGAAGAAAAAGGATCTCAGCCAAAACTCTTTCATGAATTTAGAAATGAAAAGCATTGCTTAGTACCAAGAGGGAGATGTCATGAAATTCTAGACTTCAAAAGCCAAAAGTGTCTTAGAATTCGCCAGTCTTCTTACTTCAGCAGTTGATTCATTGAATATTGTTAAACACCCTCCCACTAGCCAGGCTAAAACATGAAGTTAACAACTTCAACATTTCATTCTTGCCTTCAAGGAGGTCACAGTCTAGTGGGAAGATCAAAGAGCCCAGTAACTTGAAATTAGTGGCAAAGACCCATAACTTAGTGTCTGTCCATTTTCTTTGGGACATTCTAATGAGCACAGTTTATTTTCACCTCTTAGGAGAGAGAAGGAGAAAGAACAGCAATGTGTGTGTATGAGAGAGACAGACAGACAGACAGAGACAGACAGACACAGAGACCTACACAGAAGTTTGAGCATACTTATTTATAGTTGGAGAGGAAGGAACCACTGCAGATGGAGATATTGTTCACTATCTGCTTGCTTTTATTGCTCCAGTGTACCCAGCAATTCAGTCTTACAAGTCAGCTGATGGTTATTACCCCCATTCCACTGGGTGGTTGGGAGGAAAGTGTAGTCAGGGCCAGAGAAGGACAGTAAACTTCTAAAATGAAGGGATAAAAGAGGTGCAAGCTTTCACTGACTTGACTTAACTAACTTCTGTGGCCAGGGCTTTGCATGCTGGCTTAGGAAACCTGTTTCTTTCAGAGCTGAGACTTTTTATTTTTGCTTTGTGATTGTTGTTGACTTGCAGTATTATTGATTTTGAAAAGAAGAGACCCAAAAAAAACATACTCCAATGCCAAATACAATTTAATCTTGAGGTATCCATACCTCTGTTCCCAACAGTGTTGTAAAGCAGAAAGGAACACAGACAATGGAATCAGAAAACAAAGATTTGGGTCCTGGCTCTGCCACCTAACAGTAATTTTAGACAAATCACTAAATCTCCTGAAGCACTACTTAAAAAAAAAGAGAGACTTTGCAAACTATAGTGTCAGTTATATTTACAGAAAGCTGACTTTAAAAATAGTTGTGGGGGCCTCCCTCGTGGTGCAACAGGTTAAGTGCAGCATTATGAAACTATCGGCAGCCACTGCAGCACAAGTTTGATGCCCGGCCGAGGAGCTTCCCACATGGCGCAGCAGACCTCTCCTGCCTCACCCGCCTGCTGCTCCCTTCAGCAGTGTATTCCAGTCACTCTGCCTGTTCTGCTCCCTACTCTTGTCTCTGGTGAATCCTTTCACCACCCCACATCTCTGGCCTACACCCCAGTTCTTGTATTAATTAATTAATTAATTAATTAATTAATTAATTAATAAAAATAGTGCGTATCCTGGACTGCTGCTGTACCTGGTCCCAGGTGTCATAATTGAATTACTAAATCTCCATTATTAATTTTCCTTACAAATACTTAAGAGAGTATTTGAGTTTAAATCAGGAGAGAGCTTTTGTTTTTACCTTTAAGAGATTATTCTTATTCCTGCAATTGACTCTTAAAACTAGGCACATTTTATCTTTTTGTTTTTGTTTTTCCCAGTGATATGTTGTTAAGTAATGAAATGTTTCTCTGACATCTGCCAAAGTGTTTGATTCTGGACTAGAAGCTGGAATAATCATTTATTAGAAGCTGAACAAATTAGGATATTTAATGAAAACACTGAAGTCTGGGATGACTCATTATAATCTTGAACTTCTTCCCCCACATTATAAAGTTACTGATGGCCCATCTCTACTTTCAAGTCAGCATTGAGCACCTAATTTTATAGTCCAGAAAAATACAAGGAAAAGAATGAATTACTCTAGATGATTGGACCCTTATGCTCATTCTAGGTTGAAAGAAAAAAAACTGCGTGTAAAACATTTAACAAGTAGAATCTTTGCTGTCTGGTTATAAGAGCATGTGCTGTAGAGCCAGACTCCCCGAGTTAGAATCCTGCTCTGGCTCTGCTCTTCCTAACTTTGAAACCTTCTCCAGATGTAAAGTGGGATACTGATAGTGCCTATCTCAGAGGATTGCTCTGACGATGGAATTACGGAATGTGTAGGGTGATGAGTGTAGAGCTGTGCCTTCCGTGTGGTAAGTACCATGAAAGTGTCTGCAGCTGCTGTTACTGTTATAAGTTTAGTTAAGTTGTATGGTTACTTGTATTAGCATTTCATGGCTCATTCTAGGCTAGCAGAGTGGAGGAAAGTTTTATAGAGGAGGTGTGCCTTACCGGAATCCACAAGGGTGAATGGATAAACAGGTAAAGGAGAGAAAGAAAGGCACTTCAGGCCTAGAGGCCATCCGGAACACAAACTTAAAAATGGGAGCCAGTTTGTTCACTGAGCAGTGACAAGACTGACTTTACTGAAGGATCCCTTTAAGGTGGAGAGTGTCAGTCAGATCATTGGTGGAATGAGGTAGACAAGGTAGACAAGAGTGTTAAGCCTTAAATGGTATTTTGCTGTTTCCATTTACATTTATTCTCTAAAATTTAGTAACTATTATCCAAATAAATTTGTGAGATAAAGTATTATTATTTTACAAATAAATATCTTGGACTAAATACACTTAGTGAAGTGTAACTTGTACAGCAACATCAGGTTTTCAGACTGTAAGCCATCCCCATACCACTGTACTTTGCTGTGTCTCTTCCTTTGCTAGATAAATGGTAGATTGGATAGTCAATCAAGCCAGTCAAGTAGGCTCTTTGCCCATTTCTGCCTCTGACCCATGCAGTAGCCTCAAGCTATTGACACTTCTCTAGTGAAGCAAATCTGGGTCAAGATGAGATGTGGGCCACCTGTTTCCTTACTCCTTCTGGGAAGTAAGAGGAGTTTTGATTAAGTTCAGCTAATCTTTTTCAGAACATAGGCCATATACAGTTCATAGTGGCCCAGATACTCTTGACAAAGCTCTGCTCTGTACTTTCTTTAACGAGGGCACATAAACATACAGGAAAATTTTGACACCTTTGAAGACCCCACAGATGTTATAAGATCAGTTGAATCTGAACATTAGTGTCTGTTAGTTTTATTATTAATTATATTTGTACATATTACTAATCTGATATTTGACATGGTGAAATATGTAGGTAATTGTGTCTATAAACAAATAGTGTAGAGGGGACGGTACTGAAATATTAAAGTTAACATTCCTACTGGCTTACGTTTCTGAACTTTACTTTGTGTTAATTCCCACCTATCCGGAGTAGAAAAACTGCACATTTTACTTGACATTCTTTCTGTTCTGACCTGGAACCATGGTAATCCCAAGTGGCACAACGAGGAAAAGTAGAAGCTGATGTGCTATTGGGAAAGAAGATAATGTAATAACACTGATTATTATGGTAGAGCCTGTACTTTGTGGGAGAGTCTAACATTCCACTGAGAGGCAAAGTGGAAAAGCCTGTTGTTCTAAAACTTGCAAATGATAAAAATCAATCATGTTGATGGAAATGACAGAAGGAATATTTCCATTGTGAAAGGTACGCATTTCACTTTTTCTCATCAATTTTTGGTTTAGCTATGGAACTAAAATCATGATGGATTTAATATTTATGCTAACAGTTTGTTTTTAATATGGAGAAAATTAACAGCAAAACTATGGTAAAATAGTTGTAAATATCTTCCTCAAAGTACCACCAGTGCCTGGCTTCAGAGCTGCGTGTGGGTGTCCTGAAGGGCCAGGACCCACCTTCATCTCTTGAGCCTCGTCAGCTCGTGGCATGTTTATGGGCACGTGGTGCGTGTGCAGTGAGCTCATGTTGACCAATGGGACAGTCACATCATAGCTGGAGCGAAGACAGACCACTTGTTTGATTAGCCACTCTGGATTTGTTTTTATAGCCAGCAGTCGTCTATAGAACTACACTGCAAGGTGGCTTTAAAGATTAAAACTTTGTGAAGTGCATGGTATGTGCTTCACACTGAGAAATAAGTTACTGTTTTTTAAGGATTTTATTGAGTGAATGTTGTTTTTGACTTTGCTTTTTTCTGATATCTTTGAAAAATACATGTTGTTAGTATGTATCGATTCATATATTGCACGTTTGAAGAAAAGAATCTTTCCCTTCTAATAGAGAATTGCCCATCTTAAAATCTCTTTCATGCCATTTTCATTGTAAGTTTACCACAGTCTTCTATTAGGCATTGAAGGTAGTTTCCTTATTTATTCAAGTGTGTGTTTTGGCCAATTGAATGGGTTGTACAGTAACCTGTAGTAAGCTAGAATCAGCTGAAATCTCACTGATCCCACTAGATGGCGTTAATTCATCAAATGATCACTTCATCCTTAGTTTAAGCAGACAGCCTCCTTCCATGTAGTTGAATTGATTTTGAATGTCTTTAGAAGGTGAGTGTCGCAGTGCACTCTTAGGATGCTTGCTGTTTTGTGAAGGCTATTCCCAAAGATGAGGAAGATCAAAAGGCTGAGGAAAGATTTATTCAAACTAAGAAGCTATAATAAACTAGCGTGCTTTGTTCGGTGCTTGTTAACGCTGGCCTTAACTTTAGCCGTTGCCCTGGTTGTATATCCAGCTGAAAGAATATGAACTTGCTGTTTCCTCATAGTTTATTGCCCTATTATCATAATTCTTGTTTGAGCTTCTGGAAACATTGAAAAACAATTAAAAATGGGAAGCACATACTTCTTAAAGCACATAGTTTGTAACAAATGTAATTTAAAAATCATTTGGTCCTTATTTATATAGGAACCAAATCAACAACAAGCCATTTGTAAGTTATTCTGGTTCTTTAGTTATAAATGTCAGACATTTATAACTAAATATCAATATAAACATATCAAGAGAACATTCTAGTTCTTTAATTCTCATGTCTGAATTTGACTTATTTATTATCTACTAAGACCGTTTCATATTGCAGATTAGTCTGTTTTCAAAGTTTAAGAATTGTGCGTTCCCACACTTGTTAGTAGTCTATCATAATTAGGCTATTCTACTTACATGTTTTATTTTCTTTCTGTTCTTAAGTGAAAAATTTTAAAGAAATGATGATGAATACATTTCATTTGCAAAGAAGTCATCTCACATTTCATTAGAAGTGAGTTTTTTCTGTATGATCAGATTTGTGGAGCTAGAGTAAAATAGTTTCAGAATTGATGGGATGATCCGTCTTGAGCCATAGAGACTTAATTGCACTACAAATATTATTCTTTTATTCATTACTCATGTAGAATAAGTGGTTAGTGCTGATGGTTCCCTTAATGTTTATTTAACTATTACAGTGTAAGGCAGTTCAAATTCCTTAGTAAAAAGGTTGCTGATAGTTCCATTCATTGGTGTATAATAAAAGCTGAGAATATTCAGGGACTTTTGCCAGAAGAGTCACAATAACCTGTCTTATAAGTCAAAATAGGAGGTTGTGAATATTTCGTGCCCAGTAATCAAACTAACACCCCAGATGAGCATTTTGCTTTTAAAGTTTTAACCAAAAAAAAAAAAAAAAAAAGTCCACTGCCTACAGTAATTTAGAGTTCATGTAAGGCATATTGTGACTTTCTTTCTCTTGACTCATAAAAGTTACTTCATTTCTTTCTCATCATACTTACACAGATTTGTACTTATTGTTGTCATATAGGCATGTGTTAAAATTTAACTGCATAATCTTCTTTTCCATATACATAGAAGTTTATAATGACAAATATTGTTGAAAAGAGGGAAAAGTAAGCAGCATAGCAAACACTTGAACTTACCCATTTCCTGTGTATCATCTTCTTACGAGTAGAGTCTAATAAGAAAGAAGAGGAACAAATTTTGAGTATATGTAGGTGTATGAGTGTAGCGAATAAGAGAGTGGGAGAAATAATCTTTTCAGGAGGTATTTGCTTGATTTTACACACAGATCTTTGGGTGCTAAGTCCCTTAGTCTTGTGGAGACAGGTTAATGGAATGCTATCCAGTCTTAGCAGGAGATAGCCTTCATCCACAGTAAAGTTTACGTACTATACCAAAATAAATAACTTCTGTGCTGTGCAAACCAATGTGAAGGAAAATGAGTTTCTTTTGGGTAAGAGGTTAAATAAGTACAGTTATTTAAAACTGTTACATTGAAGATATAGGATGTTTTGTTATCCAAAAATGATCAAATATTTTCGTACATGAAATACCATTGCCCACATGTTTTAAGTAGTTTTTAATATGATCTTGGAATAAGGACTTTTATCTCCTTTCTGTCCCAACCCCCCATGTCTCTTATTTCTAATTAAAATGAAATCCTTTTCTTCTGGTCAAAAGGACAGATTTTTCTGCTGTGTCCAAATGGCACCTCAGATTGATTCACCACGTCTTACAGCGCAGCGTCATGATGCCAGACCGCTTCTGAAAACATTGACTGTTGTTCAGAGCTCTTTTGCATTATTTAGGTTTTATTAAGATGAATATTTGCTGAAATTTCTTACTATGCATTATTTGGTGATTTAAAAAACTTAAGTAAAATGGAATAAGAAAAAGGGAGGCGAGGACTTTAATCATTGTTATGTCTTTTAAATGTCTACTTTGTGACTCCATTTAAAAAAAAACCCAACTCTATAATTTTGAAGTAGAAATTCTGAAATTACCACTTTTCTAAAAATACCACTTACAGCTGAAACTTAATATATCTAAGCATTTTAGTTCTGGGGATGATACATATTTTCATAAAGATGTATTTCCAAATGGAAAAATAGCACTGAGACTTCTGAAATAGGGAACCTTTCCAAAACAGGCTTGTGGTTGCCTGGGTGAAGAATATTAGGTTGCAACACTCGAAAAGGAAATCCTGGAATAGGAAGCAATTGATGAAGGGCAAATATCCACAGAGTTTATTGAAGCTTTTAAAGGCACTTGTATGGGCCTGCGTGCATGGCCTGGCAGACCCCTCAAATTAAATACCATGTGCTCCATAGTGTGCTGATCTATGCTTATACTTCCATCTTTGCTCCTGTTCTACATTATATATCATTCTTATTTTTAATCTCCTGTAAGTACTAGTCATCATCCTGGTGAGAATTACAGCCTTTTCTTACTCTGCCCTTCGTGGAAATGTCATCATCATAATGGCAGCAGGGCAGCTTTATGGTGCTTTAAAATCAAGTTCATCAGCATTTTTAGACTATCAGTTTATTATTTAGTGTCATTATTAGTACTAGGAATACTGAATATTTTATAACTCTAATTTCATAAAAAGGTTTTTTCTTTTAGCAGAGGTGTGGGATAGATAGGGGATGCCCTCCTCTTATAACAAAGGAAACTAATACTGGAGAGACGCTAAGTGAGAATGGCCAGAGTTGCATAGATGGAGTAGAAGGAAACCAGCATTCCTGTTTACGAG
Organism: Scalopus aquaticus; assembly: GCA_004024925.1. Lineage (NCBI taxonomy): Eukaryota > Metazoa > Chordata > Mammalia > Eulipotyphla > Talpidae > Scalopus > Scalopus aquaticus. The sequence continues at coordinate 51,698 of PVIJ01002619.1, read as the reverse complement.
TTTCTCAGCTTTCAACCCACGCTCCTTCCTTGTACACCACTGAATTTCAGCACTGTTTTTTTAGTGGAACTCCTATTATGAAGATTTTCACTACAGAACAAGAAACATGACTTTTAAAAAGACTACCAAGGAAATTAGGTTAGTCCTGTTTCTGTGACCTTCCTTTTTTGCAAAATCGCAAAAATAATTTTGAATGGGTTTATACCATTTTTGGAGAAGAAAAAGTCACAGATACAAACTTACCTGATAGTGCAAGTCCAAAAGAGTTGGATCTCATAGGGTTCAAGCTACAATTTCTGCAGCAGATACCTATTTACCAAACTGTCATTTTATTTGAATTAATGTAATTTGAGCTGTGTTTTACATAAAAAGGTACCGTGTTGAAATATCAGGGTTTTCTTTTTGTCTGGGGAACTTTCATTATTACAAGTATGAGATTTTGGCTTTTGGGAAGAAGGGACCCTGAATAAGGATGTGAACCATGAGCTGGGGAGGGGAGCGGTGTCAGTATCTATAAATTCCCTGAAATAGATGCAAAAATTTAAGTGTGTGTATGTTTGTGCACTTACAGCATTTTGGAGGGTAGAGTCCTTAGTTCTTCATTATAATCTTAAAGAGGAATGTGACACAACCTCTTCCTAATGGTAAGATTCAAGATCTAAATCAGTTGCCTTAAAAACTTGGTATATAAAGCATCTTATTTTTACCCTTTATTGAAGAGAGCCACATGTGAACACCTTTTATCACAATAGTGCATTAAAAAAAGCTAGAAGTGTTTGTTGGTGATTGTTCTCAAATCATAACTTACAAATGGAAAAAGGTATAGTAGATTATTCTTGCATTCTTTTTAGATGCAGTTTCTGCTTCTAAATAAAAATTTACCTAGAAAAAAATAAATTTTACAGGTTGTAGTACGTTACAAGTCATGAATTTGTTCCTTTCTAAACATTAGCCACTTCACAATTATTTTGAGGCTTTAGTACTCTAGTTATGAAAACCAAATATAGAAACAAATCTTAAGGATGGAGCAAAGGGAAAAGTAGCTCAAAGAAGCTCAACTCACCATTAAAATCCAACCAGTGTGCCAGATTGTAATGATTTAAATCGCTAATGAAATTCATGTTATTTGAGAGGGATTTTTTTCAAACGTTAAGTGAGGTAGTAATTTTCCAGTAGTCAAATTTAATGAAAACATTTACTCATGTAAATTGGAGCTTTATTTTATATATTAGCCTTATTGTTTTATTTGTTTTTACTAAAAATAGTCACTCTTTTCCTTACATTTTCTTATGAAATCTTTCAGAACCACTTCTAGAAATGGCATCATTTTGCCGTAAGTATTTTGTTTTCTCCCCCATCTAGTTTTTATGAAGTAGTGCTAACTCTGCCTTAATTTGATTTGGCATCCCTGCAATTGAACATTTGTAAGTATCTTGTATTATGGCCCATCTGGGTTGTCATAGAAACCAAAGACCTCCATCCTCTTCCCTCTAGTTAAAAATGGAATGCAAACAGGGCTTCAAAGTGACGTTTTTTCTAGTACGAGTGACAGCCCTGTGAAGTGCCGAACAGAAAGGTTTCTTATTGGTTTTATTCTCCCATGGCCTATCTACCAGTTAACTCTGATGCAGGAGGCTTTTCTCTTGAAAATCTGGCAAGATACTAATGGAATTTTTTAAATGTAAGCATTAGCTGGGAGGGAAAAAGAATGTAGTTAATCCTCTTTCTGCTCTTTTCTTCCACAAAAATGCAGCGTTAGCTAGCAATGTTTTTGTTTTCTTCCTTGTGTTCTTAGCTGGTCTGTTGAAGCTGTGGGCCACGTGGCAGAAGCAATGATTAGTCACCACAACTGTGGCTTTCATTATTAGTCTCATTATTTACATCTCAGGTCAGGTGAATGGTTTTATCTCATTAGAACCTACTGGCCCACTGGGTAAGTACATGGCAGTAACATATTCAAATCGAAATGTGTGGATAGGGCAATGTCTAATGGTCCATCCTTGCCCCTCATTCTAAAACATCATAGAGCCCCTTCTCTACCACCCTGGTAGTCACAGAATCCCTGACTTTGCCTTGCTGGTTTTTCAACTTGCACTTTCCCTTCAGCTTCTCTACCAGAACAATATATATGACTTCTGTGCAGTTTCTGCTTCTGAAGCAGTTATGTTAATAAGTTCCAGTGTATTATTTTCAGTTGTGTTAGCAAAATGTCTAGGTTCAGTAGTTAAGATTTGTTGAACTATGGATATGGCATTACTCAAAGTTTAGAGAGTCAAATGTTTGTTTTGACAGATTTTGAATTTAGAAAATGAGACAAATAATTAAAAACGGACATATAAGTTTATATCCTAATAGGAATGTTTTAGAGGGTTGAATTAAATATCATTAGACAGTTGCACTGGAGTTTTGGACCCATTTTAAGTCTCTTTTTTGAAATCATTGACATCTTTAAATAACATCTGCAAATCTACGTTGAGCTGATTATGGTAATTGTACACTTAAGAATGTACAGGAAAGATTACTAAAGAAAAGACTCTGTAATCCTACACCTCTCAACTAATGGTCATTTTCAACAGTGAATACACTGCTATTATGAGTAGTGTATCTCAATGAAAGAGTCTTTGCAACTCCCAGTAGAGTTTAAGAAAGAGGTAGGCTTTAGCTGCTGTTATAGCTAAAGAAAGATAATATATTTTCCAAATAACACTCTGTTCCTTGGCATATAGTGTAGAAGTGAATGATTTGTTTTCATAGCATTGTGTGGGAAATGATGTAGCAGTTTCTTCATGTTAAACATGTTGCTTTCTTCTTTAGTTTGCTGCCTTCACTTATAATTTGGTGATGTTTCATTTTTTGTTTTCACGACTATCAAGCAGAGAAGGCTAACATACTAGTCTTAACTTTTCCATCAATTTACAAATTAGAATCTTCCTTTTCTTAGACCATTTTTTCCATTTATCAGTATCTATTAAAAAAAAAGAGTACGGATGTTTCTATTTGTTTAATAAATGTCACACTGCTGCCAGCCTTGCAGCAGGTTGTGACTTTGCCTCCGCGCAGAGGAATAGGACAAACATTTCTATTCACCACTGCAATGACTCATCCTTAGGAGAAAAGTTGAGATGTTTGTGTACACTGGAGATAGTAGGGCCTTGAACAAAATGAACTATGATGAATTTCTCACCTACTTACATACAGAAATTGTCATGTAGGTGTCAATCCCTTAGAATCCCTGTGTTTTATCATCAGTTATTTGTTGCTAATAAGCAACATGTAATACAAGGTTCTTTCAAATCTGTGTTTTTAAGTATATTTCTGCACATTACCATGATACATCATTCTTCCTTCTCTAGCCACTAATCTAGTAACTGTTCAGCTCCTTCTAAATTAGATATTTTAAAAATCCTTTTTATTTCCCTTTTAAAAATAAAAACACATTTTCAAGTGTATTTGTTAGAAATGAGAGTAAATCTACTTTCTGTTCTCTAAGAACCATCTTCTTAAATGTAAGAATAGAGGCCAATGGAAGTATATACGTACATATTAATAAGGGGATCTATAATCAAACCACTAGCATCTAAACTTCCCTTACTCCATTTCTCCAGAGGAATAACTTTTCATTATTATTGATAATCTATATTTCATTTTTTTTGTCTTAATTTTTTCCCCTTTGATTTACTGTTGTTCAAAGTATATACCCTCTCAGGTATTTTTTTGTTGTTGTTGCTGCTTATTTAATTGAAGTACCATTGGTTTACAACATTACATATAATTCAGTGATATGGCCTCATACCTCTTAAGATGTATGTTACCCCAGGTGTGATCTTGTCTTCAATTTGTATTCTACTTTCTCTATTTACTGCTTTCTACTCGGTTTATATATTTTACATCATTTAATAATTGTTGTTTGTTGATACTCTAACAAATGTTATAGCTCTTTTGCATATACATCTTATTTTCTAAAATAACTGTATAAACTTCTTAAATAATTTAACTTTAATATTGTACCATAACATCTAATATTGGATATTAAAATATTCAATAAATATTATCTGTGAGTAAGTTCAATAAATACTATCTTCAAACTTTTATTGCCCGCCCGTATTCACAACCCTAACATTCTTTCAAATCTAAGATAATAAACTACTTAGCAAACAAAGTGTGCAGAACAGCAAGCAGATTGGTAGTTGTGGATGATTCAGAGGATGTTCTGAGAATCTTCTCTAATGCAGCTTTAAGTTTTTGTGCTGATCACACATATGGAAACCCATCTATGAATCAGTTGCCAATCTTTAAACAAAGAGGGGCAGGGTGGTTTGTATTTGCAGCTCATGCTCTTATCCTCTGGGATTCAGTAATCTTTTTAGCCTCTCTCCACAGCAGTGCATGTATATTCCTGGGTAGCAGGCTGATTGCTGCTGATGGTACTAAAATGTTTCGATAGGAGCAAAACTGTGCTGCCACCTTCCTCACGAGCCCAGTGTTCAGAGATGACCTGTTTGCACATGGGCCTGTGGTGTATCATTTTTTTGAACAAGAGCAGTAGAATAAGGTCTGACTCTAGTTGATTGAAGTGGTAGTTTTAGATTCCGATAAGAGGACCTATTGCTGGTGAGGGAGGTTGAAATTGCAGAATGAGTTTGCAGCGTGAGGCAGGTCTCCCAGCAGCAGGTTGATTTGCACCGCGAGGCAAGCAGCACATGTAAACAGATGGCTCAGCACCGAGTCAGAGCGCAGCTCCCGAGCAGGTAGATGGCTTTTGCCTGATTCTTCACATGGTTATAGAGAGTGGAATTTTAATTTGCCTGCCATTCCTTAAACTGAAAAACAAGTACTTAGTGAAAAAAATTCTGTTCTTTGTAAAGTGAAAAATAGGCATTATTAGGCAGAGGGGGAATCTCACTGTCACTGGATCTGGACATTGAAAAACTAACATTTTCCAGAGCTGCTTCCTGCAAGCATGGGCGACTTTACCTTTTGGCATGCGGTCAGTACCGTTAAGCTGAATACTTTAGTATGTAACGTGCAGCAAGGTGGTACATTTAGTATGTAACGTACCACAAATATGTCGTTGATACTGGGACTTAAAGAGTTATGAATGATTTGGTTGCACACACAAATCTGATACTTGGGTGAGGAGAGTATTTTTTAAGAGGATGCCATGTTTGTAAGTGCCATAAAAACATATAGTAACATACATTTGTAATGGTATTAAGCAAAAGGAAAATATTAATGGAAAAATTCTTTAGTTTCATACATAAAGCATAGAAAAAAGGAAGAGTATGGTAGAATTCCCAGAGCTAATCATCCATCTTCAAAATGTAAATGTAAATAATCATTTTTCTGCCAAACACTTTCAGAAGTACTAAGCATCTCATTAATTTTCAAAAACAAGATTCTGTGGTTTTATATCTTTAGAAAAGTGTTTTAAATATAACATTTGGTGAAGGAAACACTCAGTGCCTATACCTTAATTCTCTGATTGTCAGATTACACTTATCATAGGCCAGTAAAGAAAGAGAATTAGTAGAAAGTAGCATTGTCAGGATACCTAGTGACCTTCCTTAGGTTACTATGGTTAGAGAGGTACCCAGAAACAAACTACCTTGAGGAAACCTTATTTGGAAATGTGAGGGCTGAGAATGCTATTGGTTAAGGCAGAGGTATAAATATAGCTATCTTTTGTTTCCCAAATAATTGGGATCCTATTCAAGATTAATTGTGCCAGTACCTACTTCCTAAATTGGCTTTCGTTTTATCTGCTCAAGCATAAGCATGTAACACCTAGCCTTTGCTCGGGGTAGAAAAAGCACTAATCTGCTTTTGTGCATATGGAAAGTAGTGTTCTGGGCACTGCATTAAAAACTCTAGGAGAATGCATTATTAATGGAATAGGTGTCTCTCTCTCAAAAAGGGAAATCACTTATGTAGCCATTGGCAAGAAGGATAGAGATAGACTTAGTGCTACCTCTTAACCAATTTTTTAAGTGAGTTACTGAGATAAATAAAGAGAAAGGTTAGCAAGTAAATTCCTTTCACAACATGCAGCTTGTAGACACCAGTGTGATCTAATTGTAATATAGATCACCCTGTAATTGTGTTACTCTGTGAGCTTTAGTATATCGAGTCCATTTCTTTGATAATGCCATGTTATCAAAGGTCAGAAAAATAATAATGACTTTGGGGTTTTACTATTTCAAAGATTATTTTTTAATCACTTTGGATTTAAATAAGCTATCATCCCATCATCTGTTTGCCAGTTCCCAGATTTACGCTTTGGGTTTGTTTTTGTCTACACATGTATAACTGAGCTGAATATGTGTGCCAGTAAGTAGAGGAACTGTGGAGCTATGCTTCTGCCTGAGTCTGCAGTATTAAAGTGTTCCTTTTGTTGCATGTGCTGCTCTTGCAGACTCTGTAGAGCCTTATCAAATGCAGCCAGTTGGTGCTGCTCGTATGAAAGCACAGGGGAGCTCTCATGTGGAAGGTTAATGGAGTGTAATTATAAAGAAAAATGAACTGCTCAACCACTCTATCTCACTCTACCTGCACCAAGAGTGACAAGTGCTCTGATCTTTTATAAACCCTGGAGCAGAGGTTTAACCATCTAAAATTATGACAGTATTAGTGTCATACAAACAAACACCCTGTGAAATATAGGTGTGTACCCCTGTGTAGGAACGATTCCTTCCTGTTGCAGGGAATCTCCTTTAGAAAAGGAGCACCTTCACCCACCAAGAAAATCTGCTTGTTAAACATTGTACTTTCATATCACTTCTTTTCCACTCAGTTTGTTCCATTTTCATTTCCGAAAGATGCTTTCTCCCCTCTGATTAGTGGTAAGGCTGACAACCTGTACTCGAGCAGGTTCTTTCCACTGTACCCATCGAGCAACTGGCATCTTTGCTTTTACCAAGCAACTCCATCATATTTGCCCTCACGGCCATCCTTAAGTCAGTCAGGTTCTTTTTTTTTTTTAAAGATTTATTTATTTATACATACAAGCCGGGGTACAGGCCAGAGGTGTGGGGTGGCAAGAGGGTTCACCAGGGACAGAACGGGGAGCAGAACAGGCAGATCAGGAATACACTGCTGAGGGGAGCAGTGGGCGAGGCAGGAGAGGTCTGCCGCACCATGTGGGATTCTCCCCGGCTGGGCATCGAACTCGCAATCGCTGCTGCCGACAGCTCCACAGCACAGCACTTAACCGCTGCGCCACCAGGGAGGCCCCCTTTTTTTTTTTAAGATTTATTTATTTATGCATACAAGCTGGGGTACAGGCTAGAGGCATGGGGTGGTGAGAGGGTTCACCAGAGACAGAGTGGGGAGCAGAACAGGCAGATCGACAGACATACACTGCTGAGGGGAGCAGCGGGTGAGGCAGGAGAGGTCTGCTGCACCATGTGGGAATCTCCCTGGCTGGGCGTTGAGCTTGTGTTGAATTTGCGTTGCCACTGCCAACAGCTCCACATTGCAGCTCTTAACCGCTGTGCCACCAGGGAGGCCCCAGTCAGGTTTTTTTAAAGGGGGTGGAAACGGTAGTCCCTTCTCATTCTCTACATCTAAGCAGTGGGCTGTGGGAAGCTCAAGTACCTCTGAGAGGTCTTTCTCCCAGGATGTATGTGTGACATAGAGATGGCACACATTTCTATGGGCTCAAGGTGGCGTTAGATCCTTAATTCCTTTGATTGAAAACATCACAGAAATATTTAGTAAGGAAACTGCATCAGGAGGGACAGGAAAGAGAAAGACCAATGAGACCTCCAAAGGGTGTGGTAACTAGACAAATCTGTGTCACTTGTGTCTCACATGACCAGTGAGTGCTGCTACTGAGACATCTGAAGGGTGAGCAGACTGGCTTGTGGAGCTGGGTTGATCTAGTGCTCTTGGCTACTCAGCACAGAGTTGGAACCACAACAGTAGCAAAGCCCCTGACATCATCTTACCAAGTCTAAAACGTAACCACTCTTGGTGAAACTCTGCTGCCTACTGAGATAAGTAAATTCGCATCACATACATTAGGCCTGTGGAGACTAAGCAGAAGTGATGGCTGTGTCACTTGCACAGCAGTCTTATTGACTGAGCCCTGGTCTGGTGTGATGAGGGGTAGGGGGAGGGCAGCCAGCCCTGAAACAAGGAGGCCGATTTTAAAACCTCTGTGTGTGGTTGATGTTATTTCCCCAGCCCCTTCATGTACGTTTTGATCATCTGTGCTCTATTTTAAAAGCAAAACAGTTTTTTTGGCAGTGGAACAAATCTGTTACCGAATAAAAACTTTAAACCTAGCTTTATATTAGTGACTGGTAAGTAAAATTTGCTGTGATTTGCACCTTAAAAACCCACCGGAACCCAACATTTCACCAGTCTAAGTGTTGCCAGCATTCATTCCATTTATTACATTGAAATCATTGTTCCAAATTTGAAGTTTTTGGCTTAAGCTTGAAGGTTAGCCACAGAACCTTGTCGTTGTCCATCACGCTCCGTTGAGGAGGGGGCACGTCATTCTCGCTGGGCAGACTCCGGTGTGGATCCCTGCCCAACTGACTGCCAGAGAGCGAGTACCTTTGATGACAGAATACAGTCTCTGTGGCATTTTAGAGCAGGTGATCCAACATGGCCCAGTCCCTTGAATACTCCCAGCCCTTCCAGACGCTCAGAGCACCTTATAGGAACTCCATCTCCGTGGGCACAGGCCGTGTAATTTGCTCCGAACCCGTCTTTGGAGCAGCCTAGGCTTCATCTCTGGCTGTCCCATCACCCATGTTGACTGCATCCTCTGGCTCCTCTCCCGCTTGATCCCTGCAGTCTGTTGCACAGGTTACTCTTCTTCCTTGGCTCCTAACAGCCTCGCTTTGTTCCCTGGCAGTTCACTGCATCTAGAGACTGATGTCCAGCAACGGACAGCTCTCCCACTTGGCCCAGCTCCTCACACCAGTGGACTCAGCTTTCAGTCAGTCCATTTGGACATCGCCCAACCTCCTGTCAGCCCCAGAAGAGTTGGCACAGACAAATGCGCTCCAGCTCTTCCTTCAGTGCACAGGGCTTTATTCAGATTGGTTTTCCAGAGTATAGGGATTCCATATTCTAGAGCCCTTCTTGTTAGTAAGTAAGTGTAACTCTTGCTTGCTTACGACTCGCCACGTGCCTTAGTTTCCCTGCCTGGATCAATGATAGTTCCTTTAGTCTACCCCGTAGACAGTTGTGAGAGTTGTATCTGATAAAAGGGTGTGAAAATTTACCAATTTTACAAAATGTTGTATTAAATTATGATATGTAAGCTAAAAAAATCCACAACCTTAGGAAAATATGTGTGGAAAATGATCCCATCATTTTTCATTTAGCTTTCACTTAGAAAGTAATATTTTGAAAAAATTACATAATTGATATGTTTATAACACGAATTCCTTTTTCTTAATCATATAAATAAAATGATTTTGAAAAACTGAGTACTCAGAAAAAAGATTAAGTATAGGAGGTGTTTCTAGTATTATGGTTGAATTCCAAATCTCATGATTACATTTTGCTTACTGTAACTCCATGGACAACTTCGGCAAGGTAGATTTCACTTATCTGATCTCTATGGGGAGGCTGTAAAAAAGCTGCTTTCTTTAGCCCTAGAGACAGCTGCAGTTCAGTGTAGAGGAAGTGGTTCCAGTTTCAATCTTACATCGCTCGTATCACCTGATGGATAGGAGGTTAAATTATCTTCGAGGTACTTTAATTTGTTTGGATAAAGTCGGCACAATTATGGAACATATTATCACTAAAACTTACACCCTTACCTTTATATTTTATAGATAGTTGTCCATCTCCCTTGTATCTGCGGATATTTTATCTTACCATGTTCTTCTTAGTACCCATTGATTACTTGCTTTTTATGTCTGTGCTTCTTCCCACACCACCCTTTCACAGTGGTGAAAATCAGAAGTTCGATTAACAAGAAAGCCATTTTAATTTTCTGCTTATCTGAAATTCTTTCTGACTCCTCCTGTTGTTGAAAACATTTTCCAAGTAATGGCTGACTCCTCTAACTATATAGTTCAGTTAATGAAATTGCTGTCTAGGGGTTGAAAACTGTTAGCCTTGGGGCTTAATCTAACCAGCAAAGATATTTTGTTTGACTGTTAATATTAAAAGCAATTCATACATTAGTGCCTTTGGACAGGGTGCTCCCTCTCCTGACCTTGGCCCCTGTCACTCCCTGTTAACTCATAGCTGGCCAGCGCCATTTATGTTCCTTACCTGCTCTGACCCCTTCTTCCTGTGAATTTTCAATCCCTGAATGAAACTGTGCTTAAATAGCTAACTTCTTTGTAGTGTGTCGAAATCATCATTGTGAACATTAATTATCTGTACATATAGTACATGTGGAAGTAGAAAGTGTAGAATGAGATATTCTTACCATTTAGAGATTTATGGAATTTTAAGCAGAAGAAAATGTTGGAGACTAAGTAGAGATGCTGTGAGACCAAGATAAGGTAAATGATAAACCCAGGTTGGTGACAGACCCAGATTTCTTGTATTATTTCTTATTATTTCTTTGTGTTATTTCTACTGCACAACACTATCTGTCTACTTACATTTCCTAATGGTAGAATGGGGGGGATGTCCATACGTAAGTGTGTGTGTTTTCAAATATGTATGTTTGTGTATAAAGAAGGTTTTCTCCTAGATGCTTTGTGACTTCCTATATTATGTAGTGTGTGTGTATGTTTATCTATCTATCTATCTATCTATCTATCTATCTATCTATCTATCTATCTATCTATCTATCTATAGAAGTCTTTTACCAGTGAGCAAAATAATGCTGGGGGGCAAAGGGAATGAAATGAAATGTCAGAAACTGGAGCTATTAAGTCCAAGTCGGTCCCTGACTTGAAACCTAGGTCAAGTCACGTAGATGCTCAGAGAATGTCCTACAAATTTTATCTATCAGATATTTTTGCTGTTTTTATTATAGCCATTATGGAGCTTAACCAGCTGCCACATTAGAATTTATCTAAAAATCCAAAGACTACTCTATAACGTTCAGACGATAGCATATATTCAGTGTTAAAAAGAAATGAACTCTCAAGCCACAAGAAGACAGGGAAGAACCCTTAAATATATATTACTAAATGATAGAAGCCAAATATGAAAAGGCTACCTACTATATGATTCCAACTATGTGACATTTTGGAAAAGGCAGAATTACGGAGATGGATAAAATGGTTAGAGCTGCCAGGGTTCTCGGGGAGGGAGGTCCATGAAGAGGCAGAGCACAGAATTTTCAGTGCTGTGAAACTATTCTTTATGATACTACAGTGGTTAGACAGATGTCATTATACATTTATTGCAACTCAATATACATATAAAGAGTGAATCCTAAATTAAACTATGGACTTTGGGCAAAAATGATGTGTCAATATAGATTCATCAGTTTTTACATATGTAGCATTTGTCTGGGGATGTTGATAATGAGGAAGGTTGTGGCCCAGGGGGAGAGAGTAGGGGAAATTCCCTGTACTTGCCATTCAGTTTTACTGTGAAGTTGAAACTGCTCTAAAAGTAAAATCTATTCAAAGAAAAAAAATCAAGGAACCGGTCTTATGTTCACTAAAGTGTCCTCTTTTCTGACCTTGCACTTCGGTAATTTTGTTGGATGTGGAAAATGGAGAACAGTATAGTAAAAGGCTGAGCTGTACCCTCAATACTAACAGGTATTCTAACAGAAGAGAAAAAAAAAATCGCTTTTCTGCAAACATTCCATCTTCCCTAAAACTTGGAGAGAGAGAGAGTGCTTGTGTGTGTTTGTGTGTGTGTGTGTGGTGTAGAGACTTTAAATATTCAAATAGAGATTTTTGGATTGGATTTAGTGATTTTCATAGTCTGTGAAAGTCTTCTTCACACTTAAGATTTAATAAAATACTTAAAATTTTAACCAAATGCTTTTTTGTTCATTAAGAGATTATTCATACTGTTCTTCTATATTGCTGAATCTCTATCTCTAATAAAATTTATAGTACTGACAATTTAAAACAAAAACAAAATTGCTTGGAAATTCTCAAAGATGAGTTCAGGCTCCTTCTTCTGTTTTTTGATGCAGAGAACTCAGACTAAATACAGAGTAGTGCAGATCATCCTATGTCACGTGTCTGGGGAAACCCAGTCCCTTGAAGCTAACTGCCCTCATCTTGGCTGCCTACATAGGTGATGGAATTGCTTTCTCTATGTTGTTCTATGTGGAGTCTTGTCAGAAAGTAAATTTGTAATACTGTTTGTTTTTCTCTTTAAGTGGTTGTAACAAATCCTCCCCAGCAAAGTATTTAATACTTTGTGAAATTAAATTCTTATTCACAGCTTTGGAATCTTTTAATTTATATATTTATGCTATTTTGGTTGATGCTAGCAATTATATGTTTAAGCATCAAGAGTGTGTTATTTATTTAGTACTTTTGTTAAAATACATCCCAATTCAAAATGTCAGTGTTTAGTGATTTTTGTAAGACTTACTTTTATTTAAGTGTGAGGAAAAAATTACATTTCATCATAGACATATTTTTTACCTGTTATGTATCCTTCCTAACATAGCATATTGCTCTAATATTATTGTCTTTTTCTCTCTTTTAAGGAAACAAATGCAGAATTGAGGATTGCTAAAAGGTATCCTCACCTTTAGAAATGATTAATCCCTGTCATAATAAATGTATTCTACTTAGAATTTGATTAAATAATCTATTATATTTCCCTCTTCCGGTATCTGATTCTATCTTCTGTTTATGTGCAAAGAGGACTTCCTAAATCTCTCACATTGTGCCCAGGGCCTGGAGTAGGCCAGATAATCTGTTTTATCTGAGCAGTGTTCCGCGGAGTGATAGAGGTCTTGGTTTTGTTTCTCCCTTCCCCTCTCCCTATTTTAGGAACATTACTGTGCTTATTGTTTTTTCACATCCTACTTGTCAAGGCCAGCTACTGCGCAGCCATCTCCAATCATAATTCTTTTGTGAGGAAAACCACAGCAGCTTCAGAACAGAACAGTGAGAGAATTTCTGTAGTACATGGGGCAACTCTGATGTTAACAAGGCAATGTAGCTTTTTAAGTTGGGGGGTAGAGTCATAACATGAGGAATGACAAGCTGGTGGTGTGTACAGGTCTGTTAGAGATAGTTACAGGAGGGGCATGGGTTTTGCTGAACTGGAGCTTAATTTATAAATTAATAGCCTCCATGTCATAGCTCATTGTGGTACAAATAGCAATTCCAGCACTTTTTTATATTAGCAAACAGCTAAATTGTGCAGATTATAAATGGTTCTTAGGTTTTTGCTTTTTTTTTTTTTTTCTTCTCTGCTGTCCTCACTTATCTAGGGTCTTTGCTGGATTAGGTTCCATTTAAATTAGGTATCTATTTTATACATTCATGTTATGACTCTGGATCTTTATTTGGGTGTCAGAAAGCTGGGCTATACCCAGGTTTCTACACAGGGAAATAGTTCTTAATGTGCCTGACTTCTGAGGGGGAAAGGGAAGTGTTCTCTTTCTTAATCCTTTACTTTTGAGGATGACTCTCATTAAAAAAAACAAAAAAATTGAATTCACATAAAAATATTTGATCAGATGTTAAAAATCAAGCAATGGAAATATAATTGACATTGGAAATAAGTCCCATTTAAATAGCTGTTGCTCTGAGCTAAAAATTCATATTAGACGAATTTTATTATTCACTGTTTATCATTCTGTGTTTTCATATTGCCCTCGACAGTTTCCTAGTCGTTCATTTGAGCCTCAACATTTTCCTGACACAAACAGGATAGTGTAGGTTAGTGCTTCAAAGAAGTAGAGAGAATGCAAATGTAAGCCAACTGATTTCTGATTTTTTACTTCCTTGGTTTTTTATCATAGAGACATGTTACTCCCATTTCTAGCATCTTCTTTTCATCTGTGCATTTGTAATATGTTGCTCTAGCACCTGGATATGTTAGTTCCACAGGGGCCACATCTCTCTTAGGGACAACAGCTGCACTTTTCCTTGTTTGATGCAAATTAAAGGCATTGTGTAGTTTCTTGGAAGGGTCTCTAGCTTTAAGCAAAGTTTGACTATAGTAGTGTTAGCAGTCTTTTATAGTCATGCCTAAGGAGTTAGGGAGAGGTAGAGTTGAGTTTACCTATCAGAGCGTGAATGAACTAAATAAGAAAAATATAAACTGCATTTCAATCAGGCTATCAAATAAAGGGTCTAATCCCCAATGGAGATGGACTATAAATCCCATTGATAGGAATAAAAGGTCTAATCTCCTGTGGAGATGGAATGTAAAACCCATTGATGAGAATATCAGAGGGGAGAGAGAGAGAGAGAGAGAGAGAGGGAGAGAGAGAACGTGTGTGTGTGTGTGTGTGTGTGTGTGTGTGTGTGTGTGTGTAGAATAAGTCCAAAGAAAATTTTTTAATTAAAAAAGTAAGCCAAAGTCTAACCAGTACCGTGACATGCATTTCCCACCATCTGTTACGCATCCATGTAGAGAATTTTAAACTTTATTTTTAAAAAGCCTGCTAATTCCAACTGTTGCTATTCCTTAATTCGTTTATATTGTACTATACAAATTCCATGATACCTTGTAGAATGATAAAATAATCCATACGAAATAATTGCCAACTCTCTAAGACCAAACTAATCCTGCCTGGTAGACAACATGTACCATCACCATAGAAAAAAAGCTTGGAGATGCTGCTTCTGTCAAACAGGTGTTCTTTTCAATGGGTATATCTCTGTCTCTTAAAAGGTTGGAAGCTCCTTGGAACCCCAAAACCAAACATTGGAGAGTTTGGGGAAAACCTCCTTACCTTTGGCTTGCAAAATGAATAAAGATGCAGTTATTTTTAGCAATGTGTATTTTTCTGGCTGCTGCCACCAGTATTCCCCCTCTGTCAGATTCTGTCCTGTGTGTCTCCGTGGAACATTTCTGTAGTAACTTAGTGTGCACTGGCTCACCGAATTTTACTTACTGCATTGAGAAACAGCTTATTTTGAGTTTATTGCTTCATTTCCCTGTGTTTTGCTCATAAAATGATGGAATTTCCACCTCATTTTTCTATTTCCTTTAAACAACATACACCTTTTACTCTGGATTGTAATCTTGTCACTAATACCATGCCAGTAACACGTACCCTGTTCTTTAGAGGGTAATTACATGGCAGCATTCTGAAGACTGACACCATACTTCTTCCTGCACCTTCAGTGTTGATGAATATTGGTGTTATTTGTAAGTGCAGTGGTTGAATTCCAACCATACAGTGGAAAGTTTTTGTTTTCCTTCTCTGTGAGCAAATACTGATTTCATCAACACATAGAAAAACTCCATGTTAGTTTTTCTAAATAAAAATAAATTAAGTATCTCTGGTTTCATTCTGAGCAATTGGTTTCTAAAGACCTGAAAAGATTTTCACTGCATTTTAGGGGTGAAGATGATAGTCAGGAATTGTTCTCGACTCTGGTTTTGTAAAACTTTGCACGTCTCTTTCACCCACTGGTATGAAGGGTGAAGTTTATATTTTCTGATTGTATGGTTGGTTCGTTGGGGTTAGAGAGAGGGTGATTTTTTAAGCAATGACATGGTAAGCTCTCTGAGTAGGTGCGACCCTCTCATGTTTGATATAAGGCAGAAAACGTGGAATAGAGCGCAAGGTGAGCGAGGGTTTGGAAAAGCAGACATTTGAAGCTCCAGTGTCCACTTGCGGAGAGCAGGGCCTTACACCTGCTCAGATTCCTTTGAGAGAATCTTCCTAAAATTTGTGTGAGAATTGGACAGAAATAAACTGGAGGCTTGATTAGAGGCGTGGGGGGCTGCTTTTCCATCTCCCTTCTGGTTTGATGCAGGCATGGAACTTGGGACAACTGACTTAGCAGAAAAATGAACTGAATTTTCTGTTGAACTAACCCATAAACTTCTGTCTTTCTCTTTGGGATCTGCCTTGCTGTCATGTGAATGCATCGACAGTGTTGCTGGATATCACAGTATTGATCCCCATGACGACCTGGCTCAGTAACTGCACCTCGCAGTGTCAGAGGCTCTGTAAACTCTTCTGCCTTGAACGAGCCTGATGAAACCTGGGAAGGCGAATGTCAAGGGAATCTGACGTGAAATTACATGCTGGGTTTATGGAGCAGTTCTTGACAAATGGGTTGAAGGGAGCAGTACTAGCCTTTCTGGACGCCTGACACACAGGCCCTGTCGTTATAGAACTTATTAATTTTTTTCTCTCTCTGTTGTGTTTTCATTTTTTTCAACTTTCCCTTTTTCATTTCCTTCATTTGTTTGGGTGTTTGTTTTTACCTCTTTTAACTCTCACTAACTTATGAATGATGTGAATGATGAATGATTCCGTTTGAGGCAGCCTATACTCAAAGCTTCAGGATATTGTTCCAAAATAATTAGCTACATTTAAAGGTCTCCTCTATATGTGAATAATGGTGAAAATATAAAATTGTTTGTGTCCGTATAAGCTTCATTAATGGCCAGAAGAATCACAATTACTTTGTTTAAAATACACAGTAGTAGGAATAAAGGCTCACTGCCTGTGGAGATGAGAGGACACTTAGGAAGTTTGCTTGATACCACAGCTAAGATTTATGAAACATTATAGCTGCATTCTCTTGCTCCCCAGGGCAGGGTCCTGCTGGAGTTCATGTGAGTGTTGTTTTTGCCAGAGCTGCAAGACTGAACTAGAACCAGGCCGGACAGTGGGATTTAGAAAAGCCAACTATTGTACAGGGCTGCTCTTCTTTATTAGCCAGTCCTTAAAAGAATGTGCAGCCCTCTCTGCACCTAAGGAATGCTTCCACTGCAGAGCTCACCAAAAACTTTCAGGTTGTTGGTTTTCAAAATGCAGTGATAGATACTTCAGTGACTGAAGGAATCAGTGTTTCTTCCCCTAGGCCTTGAGTAAAAAAATTTTTTTTCACAGACATGTACGGCTCTACTTGGTATCCCTTTATTCAGCAAGGAGGACAGGGGCAGTGCGTTTCTGAATGTCTGAGCTGCACTTTGTGAAATACACCAGCATCTTCTTTCAAAGAACACTTCACCTAGTCATAGAATCTGACCCGTGTCCCGTCCGCTTGGCTCTTTTTCCTTTACACCCCTTCTCTCAAACTCTCAAGCGCTGAAGTAAGTGTGCGCCCCACCCCCAACCCCCAGGTTCCTTGGGCTTTGTTAGGCCCTGGGAGAGGAACAGTTGTGAAGGCCAGTGACTCACTGACTCCCACTTCCCCGATTCTGGTTCTGATTGGCCCGTCACCTTGCTCTAAGCCATATGGCTGCAGAGTACTCAAGCCTGCATCCCTTTCTCAGTCTTCCCTACTGTTCCTTCTGTTGTGCACACACTGGGAGTAGGTTCCGGGCTTTGTCTCTTGCTTCTGCTTTACCTCAGCTCGGCTGTATGTAGGAGAGCAATTTCCTAAGGATGGCTGTAGAGGAGAAAAACACCCTTTCCTTTTGTGCCTGGTGTAGTAATTATTTAGTTTCCTGTGCTGTTTTGTTCAAAGTTTATTTTTTGGCAGGTGTCACATTTGCGTTGTATTATTTCCTCCTGGTTTCCCCCCTTCTCTCCCCCACCCCCTTATTTAAGCTGTTGGGTTTTTTGTTTTCTTGTGTTTTATTTTTTTTATTCTTTTGCTAAAAGTTCTTGGAGTCCCCTTCTCTGAGTGTTGATGCTGCACTTTAGCTAGTTTATTAAAATGTTTGATTAATGTTGATTAACATGTTGGGGAGGGAGACTGAAATTAACTAGATAATTATTTAATTACTAAATATCTGTATATCCTGGCAGTCACCAAGTTACACAGTTTATATGAGATACTCAAAATTATGCAAGGCATCACTGCTGTTACCTCCCCCTTTCCTAAACTGTATCAGTTCGATTACTCTGCCTTTTAAACTTGAGAAATAGGGTTTTGAAGACTCGAAAGTTAATTTTATAAGCATTTGATATTTTTATTAATTTGCATTTTTATTCTGCAGATGGTTTATGCAAAGACTTTGGACTCTGCATCCTTTTTTCCCTTTAATATTTAACAACTCAAAAGGCAGTGCAAGCAGAATACAAAGTATAGCAGCTTTTTTTACCCCCCAAATTGATCTTTGCATGATATTGTCTAAAAAAAATCAATAATAAAGATATAAAAAATTCTCTCAAGAATGTATTTTGTACTGACTTAAAGTTTTAAGAATTCCATTTTTTTTAAGATTTATTTATTTTTTTTTTTTTTAAAGATTTATTTTTTATTTATACATACAAGCTGGGGTACAGGCCAGAGGCGTGGGGCGGCGAGAGGGTTCACCAGAGACAGAGTGGGGAGCAGAACAGGCAGATGGACCGAAATACACTGCTGAGGAGAGCAGCGGACGAGTCAGGAGAGGTCTGCTACGCCATGTGGGAAGCTCCCCGACAGGGCATTGAACTCACGCAGCAGCCTCACGCAGCAGCCGCAGATAGCACCACAGTGCTGTGCTCAAGCCTCTATGCCACCAGGGAGGCCCTAAGAATTCCATTTTTAAATATTTTAATGGTCAAATATGTTAATCAAGTAACCTGCAGTTTGGATTCTTAAGTGATTATGTGCATTGAAGTTGGTGAGACTCATAAGCAGGAATTTGAAAATCAGCCTGGCCCTATGGTTTTTCTTAACCCTTTACTTACAGGTCTTTCTTCTTTTCCATCCATTCATAATGTATATTAGAAAACAGCCATCTATTTTTATCAGCAATAGCAGCCCTCAGTGGCAAGCTCGCAGCAGGTGGTGAGGAGTGGTGCTCATCGTTTCTTCCTGCCATGAGGAAGGAGTCTCCGAGCCCAGCTCTCACCCAGATGATTATTATATTTCTCAGCCCTTTTCTAGTCTTGGGTCCCATCACTTTATGCATTATATAAAAAGAATATGGGCACTGACATAGTTGTAGGTACAGATTATGGTTGTGAACAAAATTAAGTCCTTGCCCTCATGGAGTTTACATTGTGTTGAAGTCTATTATAGTAATGATGGAATCCAAATTACACATTTTTCTTGGATTTGAACAAGGTCGTCTAGAAATTTCAAGAAACTGTAACTAAATTTTCTTCCCATGTGGCCTACATCCCTGCTCTACCTAAACAAATGTATGTGTTTCTGTACATCCTAGCCCAGCAAAAGCACCTGGCTTATGAGTTACACATTTCAGTAATCCAGAATGTCTGCTGTTAATGTTGCATATTGCTGAGACCAAAGTTTCTTTGTTTAAAGATCTGTTTAATGTTTGGAACTCAGCTAGATACACGGTAATGATTTGATTAACAAAAATTAGTATAGCTGTTATCTATGTTATCAGATGGAACAGAAAAATGACCAACAGTGTGGCAGTCACAATTGAGTATGTCACATCCAGCAGCTCTCTTGGTACTTTTAAGAAGCCTAAGGATATTGTTCATAACCTCATTTTACAGAACAGGAAATTAAGGCACAAATAGCTTAAGTAAGTTGACTAACATCAGATAGCTGGTAAGTAGCAAAAATGAAATTTTAATTAAGGCACCATTTCTCCAGAGTTGTGTTTTCACAGCTACACTCCGCTGTCCTTCCAGCCCAGGACACTAGTCAAGAAATCCGAGCTCCACTGTGTGATCTCTGTTAGCGTCCCTTCTTGTCTGTATGCCTCAGTTTCCTTTTATATGTAAAACATTTCTTGAGCCATCTGTTTGTCCTCATATGTTGAATCTGTAAATTTTAGATCCAACATGTTTTAGATGAGGCTTGATACAGAAAAGATACGAGAGACATGTAACTGCCGCAAATTTTTATACAGCTGGTAGAACAATATTCTGATGGACTTTCTTTCTTTTTGCCTTCATTTGTAGAAAAGAGTCGTTGAACAGCTACGGAAAAACCTGATAGTAAAGCAAGAACAACCAGACAAGTTCCAAATACAGCCATTGCCACAATCTGAAAACAAACTACAAACAGCACAGCAGCAACCACTACAGCAGCTACAGCAACAACAGCAGTACCACCACCACCACGCCCAGTCAGCTGCACCTTCTCCCAACCTGACCGCTTCACAGGTAAAAGTGTGAATGGAGCACTGCAGGCTTTATGTTGTAGACCGAATTGTTCATGGTCATGTAGAACTGGGTCTTCTTTCAGACTATGCCGCACTGGACTTCTTGGCAGAAGAAAATGACATTTACTAAAAAGTAAAAAGCTCAGTGATTTCCCACCTGTCCAAAGAAAGTAGTCAGTGACAAAGAAAAATTGCTTCTCTGCATTAGACCAGAATTAAAGTCTTATTTTTAATTTCTAGAAGTATTTATTTGTACTTGTTCTAAAAGTGTTGGTTTAGCCCACTTCTGGAATTGTTTTTCTGGAATTCTTAGGAATTAAGGGTGGAGATACTCCAGGGCCAATGCCCCTGGGACCAGGTAGAAGGGCACTTAAAAGGGCAATATTGAGAGAGATTTCCATTATTCATAAAAATAAAATATTCATTTCTAAGTCTGTGTGCTTGAGAATGTGAATCTACTCTAATATATTGAAAGAAATCTGAAATGAAAGCTACATGTCAAAATTAGAACCAAGGAAGCTTAGTAACATTCTAACTTGGTATAGCTTTGCAAATGTTTCTGTTGAGAAGGACATTTAAATTAGTGTATAATGTAAGGATAGTGAGGCAATCAGGATACACAAGAAAGACTTATTTGGGAGTGACACTCAGTGAAGGAAAGTACTCCAACTTGATGATCTCCATGCATTTATAGGTAATGTGGGCATACCTTTTAAAATGGGAGAACTTAGCAATGATTTTTGATACTTTGACGTCTTTAAGACTCTTGAAAAGCTATGTGTCCTCTCCCAGAAAAATGCACATTCATACTTAATATACCCATTTTTGCACATGATTTTAAGGACTCAGGGATTTTCTGAAAACTAAGCTTGGATACCTCTTGTCCACCAATGCCAAGTTTTCACCATATGTTTATATGTAGAGAAAAAGATTATATAGTTTGCTTGGTCGTTCACTGTTTATGGACATTGGACTGGTTCATATATAACATTTAGCAAGGGAATTCATTATTTATAAAAATACTACAGATAGTTGGCATTTAATGAAGTTATTATACACCAGCATCCTCCTGAATGCTTTATATAATAACATACATAATCCTCGCCCCAAGCCTATGAGGAAGATACCATTATCATCTCAGATTTTTTAGAAAAGGGAACTAAGACCCAGAGAGCTCACGTTAATAATTAAGTAAAACCAGATAGGTAGCATGTGATAGAGCCAAGATTTGAACCCAGAGGTTCTGACTGAAACACCTGTCTGTTTGCTTTTCTTCTATACTGCCAAAAATTTGGGGGAAAAAAATACCAACACTGTATAAAATGTCAAAGAAGGAAAGGAAAAGGGAAAATCACTGTTGTGAATCATTGGCTACAGCAGTCTGTATAGTCTTTACCCTGATCTCCACCACAAGTGTATTTTGGAAATTAGGCATTCAAGCTGAGTTTTAAAAATTCCCTTCCAGGGCTTATATTCCTTCTGAAAAATTGCTGATTTATCAGCTTACCATTTTTTGGAGTCCTACACAGTGTTGGATTAGATTATTCTCTTTCTAAAGAACAATTTGATCAGAGAATTTTTACAGGGAAGGAGTGTGGTGGTATCCACTGTCCAGTAACAGTTTTCTCTCTTAACCCACAAAAACTTTCTGTTCAGATCACACAACTCACTTATATAATACTTAGAATAACCAATCCCTTGTCTGGTAATGATGTTATGGGATGAGGACCACGTGCCTGGGACTATCCCCAAAGCAGCGTTATGTGGCATCTCTCATCACTCCCTGACATATTTAATTGGTTTAGCTAAGCTTGTTTGGTATTTTTCGTTCTGTTTAATGCAGATGTCCAGTGTTAAAAACTAAAATGATCCTCTAGGTTGGTTTTTGTTTTTACAGTGAACTATCAGTTGGTTTTTATGGGGTACTCTTTGTATGCTAGATTCTGGTATACAAAGAAGTGTACCAGATTCTGGTATATTATGACAATTATTGTCACTCAGTCTATAAATATTTAAGTCTCTACTATGTATAAGCACAGTGCTAGTCAATGTAGAGGATAGATTCACAAAGAATTTTATGAATTAAGGAAAAATTTCCCCAAGAATTTTTAAAATGTAGAGGAGCAGAAGATGTAAACATCTAACAAAGAAGAATAAAGTGAAAGTGTCAGTAAAGAGCTGTGGAAATACTAGAGACCAGAGGAATTTTGACCAGAGGGATCAGAGCGTGCATCATAAAGGAGCCAGTCTTTGAGCAGGGTCTTGACAGAAAAGTGAGATTTCAGTAATAGAGCAGAGTGGGGAGAGCATCACAGCTGCACAGAACTGTAAGAACAAAAGTATGGAGTCAAAAAAGTAAACCTGCTCTGGGAATAACAAGTAGGCTAATGCAGCTGGAGTGTGGATTCCAGAAAAAAATGATAGAAAGGTAGATAAAACCAGAAGGTAAGAGGCAGCTAGCATGTGGAGGCTCTCCAGCACATGATGAAACTGGAGTTTTTGACTGTTGTAGGGGAGTCATTAAAGGTTCATTATGTCAAGGACAAATAGAGATTGTGTCTGGCATATCTTAAATATCTAAATTCAGAAGGAATAACTATTGCAGTCAGAGTAGGCAAGGAGGAGATGCTAGGAGAGTTTTTAATTCTAAATTGGGTAATTAGCATGTATCAACGTATGAAGGAACAGGGGGAGCAGTTCCCTTAGTTAACTTCAATTCATGATAGTGTATGTATTTTGAAAATTTTCTAATCTACAGCAAAAAAATGAAAGATTAGAACAGATGGCTGCAGGTATACCCTTCATCTTATATCTACCATCCTGTATTCTTTAAAATGTAATTCAAATGTAAAGAAGCATGCAGTTAAGAAAAACAGAAAATAAACCCTTATAGACATAAAAGGGGGATTATGTTTGTGGTTTGATTGTTTATCATTGACCTTCCATTCAAGTTTAACAAAGAAAATACTCTAAAATAGGTGTGGTGGTTAATTAGAGCCCATGGTAATTCCTCTAACTACTAATTTGTATGTTGGAGTCTTATCTCTTCTCAATCAATACCTCGTGCTTTGCAGGTGAACAACAATATTGCAGTGAAGAGCTAAATTGAAAGGATTTTGATGCTAGAGCTTCTTGCTGTAAATTTCTGCATTAACTTCTGGTTCATGTAGTTTGAACTTTGTCAGAATTAAAGACCCCTTCATGGAACTGTGGCGAGACCACTGTCCTCTTTTGAAGGTGATCACACTTAGTAGCATCAGCTAGTCAAGGACTAGTCACAGCTTCCATACCCGTAATTTTCTTTGTTGTTTGACACCTTTCCTCTATGTTTTCTCTTCCTCCTATTAGAATCATTAAGAGATTCTTATTAGGTTTAGATTTCAAAGTTCTAGATTCTCTTTGTCATCTCAACTCTAGCATTCCAAGAGTTTGGTTTACGCTCCCTACATCTTAGAATAGTTTCCTAGTCCTCATAGACTAGAATAAGCACCAGGAGTAAAGACCTAAGTAATAACTTTATCAATACCTGGAGTCAATAAACAGTAAATATATTCTCCAAAAAGTTTCCATGGATGCATATAGTACTATGTGTTGTGCTTTTATACACAAAAGAGTTATATAGATGCTACATGTGGTGAAATTAGGCATAACTCAGTATAAAGTAGGGCCTCCTTGGTAGCGCAGTGGGTTAGGTCTCAGCAGGAGGCTATCCACAGCCACTGCAACACAAGTTCGATCCCCGGCCAGGGAGCTTCCCACAGGGTACAGCAGATCTCTCCTGCCTTGCTGCTCCCCTCAGCAGTGTACTTCAATAGATCTGCCTGTTCTGCCTGTTCTGCTCCCCACTCTGTCTCTGGTGAATCCTCTCAATTCCCCCCCCCACACACACACACACCTCTGGCCTATATCCCGGTTCCTGTATGCATAAATAAATAAATCTTTTAAAAAATTTTAAAATAAATACAATATAATTCAATATGAAGTAGAATGAAAATGTTAACCTAAGATGTGAACAAACTTGTTAAGTTTCATTGTTTTCTAAGTGTTGGAGAAGGTTAAGTATATGATCCAGGTGAGTTTGAGGTTTTATTCACTTAAAAAGAAATCACTTTAAGTATATTCAGAATACTGATAATGATTGCCTGAACCAAGGGTGTTTCAAACAGAAATGCATTGATCTCTTTGAAAGTAGCAACAACACGAGTGACTTTTTAAAATCCATGGCAGTGAGTTCTGCTGCTGAGAGCTTCCCTTCCATAACAGTGGTGGCACCAGGATTGAATGCCACGTCGTATGCCTTGCCCACCACTTCAAAAGTTCTCTGTATTTAAGTGTTTTAAATTGAAAGACAGAGGTAATTAACACACTGAGTTAAAAACAATTATTACAGATAGCTAGTAATCTAAAGTCAGTCCTGCCTGCCACACTACTGTACCATTTCTGATGACAAATAGCAGTTAACTTTTATTTAGCACTCATTATTCATAGAAAGTAGACGACCAGCTATCCTCCAAAATAAATGTCCCTGTTCCCCATACACTCCCATTTCACTATTTGAGGTGGCAAGGCTAAGAGAATAAGCCATTCCTGTGTTGATGACTTAGATAAAAGGAAACAAAGATTTGGATGATTTTAATGACAAGCGTAAATAAGAATTGCTGATGAGGAATAGGTGAGACCAGATCATTTAATTGTTTGGTTAAAAGGAAGAAAAAAGATGTTAAAACAGGTAACCTACATTCGTGTGTGTATATGTTTAAGGCAGAAAATGGAAACAAAGGATTACTTAGAACCAAACAACATTACATTGACAACTGAAGTAGAAGTTCACAAGGGAATTTGTACAGCTATTTCAGGGGGAGTTGGGGTCCTTTCACGGATCTGGAGTAAAGCTGTCCAGTAGAGCTCCTGCAATGTTAGAAATCTTTGCTGTCCAACTTGGCAGCCAGTAGCCACGTGACTGCTGAACACTTGAAGTCTGGCTCATGTGACTGAAGAGCGGATGTTTTAATTGTGTTTTGTTTTAATTAAGTTTAAATAGCCTCATGTGGCTAGTGGTTATAAATTGGACAGTGCCAAGTATAGAGTAAGAAGAAAAAGGTGGAATCGTGTCAAAATTAGAACCAAGTTGAATCCAGTAAATTTTCATGTTCTTGAAATATCTGTATCTTGAGTGACTAGTAGCACTGGATAGAAGGGTATGCCATGTAATAAGGTTGTTTATGTTTTCTTGGTTTTTAAATGACTGCCTTAATTACTCTAATAAAAAAGTCTGGAAAAATACAACTTTATAGCTGCACAGTACTTAGGGGACATCGCTCAAGCTCTCCCCCCTCGGTTCATCCTCTGATTTGTTAGGCTTTTTGAATCTCAGGTGTTTGTTTCTACCTTGTCGCATTTCACTGGATCTTTGATCTCTTCTGCGGCAGTTCTCTGGAGAAAAGATTATAGGTAGTGATTCATATCCTGTTGGTATCAAGAGATGATATTTATAATACTAGCTGGTTAATAGGTTTTATTATTTGGAGTTTGGGATTTACTGCCTCTGAGGTAACAGTTATGCTGATGCTTGTATGATTTTCCCTTCCTCCTCTCCAGGGTGACATTCAAACGAATGAAGAGACACTGTCCTTTTATCCCAGCGTTTATTATAGTAGGCAGATAACCTGAATTGCATGACGGTTGTAGCATGTTGAAGCATTGTATGAGAAGTTGTAGCAATTAAGGCTAGAGATGGAGTGTTCCTTATTTATTGACTTTGCAACTTCTGCCAAGTTTAAGTGAATTGAGAGCATGCAAAGAATTAGAAAATCCTGTGGAAAAAGTTGCACTCATATTTTGTATCTGTAAACCCACCACATTCATTGTTGAAAGCCCTGTGCCCATATTAGTTTACACTTGTTCCTGTGAACTTGAAGCTAAACTTGAGAATTCTGGCAAACTAGCGATTATCTTTCCTTGTAAGAAGTGTGTGTTCCATGTCAGGATAGAAATGTTGTTATACTGACTTGTTTGATTGATTATGAGATTGTTGCTTTGTTTTCTTCTGGGGGTTAGCTGGATATTGTTAGTGGAATCACACTTCAGTATCCTAATATCTGTTCTCCGTGTCTCCTAGAAGACTGTAACTACAGCTTCTATGATCACCACAAAGACACTACCTCTCGTCTTGAAAGCAGCAACTGCGACCATGCCTGCCTCTGTTGTGGGCCAGAGACCTACCATTGCTATGGTGACCGCCATCAACAGTCAGAAAGCTGTGCTCAGCACTGATGTGCAGAACACACCAGTCAACCTCCAGACGTCTAGTAAGGTCACTGGGCCTGGGGCAGAGGCTGTCCAAATTGTGGCAAAAAACACAGTCACTCTGGTAAGCCAGCAGCTGCTACTCATGTATGCCCACACGAGCGGGGTCAGGGCATGCATTTGTCGAGTGTATCCATTTTGTGCTCCTGCTGGATTTTTCAATCCCCATCACTCTTCTCCCATTCCCAGTTTCCCTTTTGGGTTTGAGAAGGGAATTTGGCATTCCTGCTGTCTGCTCAAATAGTTGTAGAGGTGCCTGACACCTAGGACCATAACTTATTTAGAGCATTCTCTGAGGGTTAAGTATGACTTGACTGCAGGGGGAGGAAATGTCCTTCCCAGAGGCATGCACGCCATTTCATGTATCTCTCCCTCCCCTCTGTCCTACCCACAGTCCTTCCTGTGACATGTGAATGCTTACCCTGGCACTGCACTATTGATTTTGGGGGGAACTCCCTGCTGAATTCTTTTAGTTTTAAATTAATTGCACCCTGGAAGTACTGGGATTAGTTGGGGCACTTTTAAAATATTCAAGAAACTCATATATTAACAGTGTTCATGTCCAAGGTCAGTAAGAAAAAAAGACCCTTTGAAGGAAGAAATAAATACTTGAACAAAAATTGTTTGTGAGATTTCCAGGGTAATACCTTTAGAAATTGATACTTTCTGAAACTTGGGGGAGATACAGCCAAATCGTGGTTTAAAAATCCCTTCTTAAAAGTGGCAGCTTAATAGCTCTTGGTGGCTATGACCAGTGAAACTAGAGAGCAGTAAAGTAGAGCTTCACCATTTATCCAGGAATCTTTAAAGAATCAACTGGATAATTTTGCCAGAGGCTGAGAGTTAGACCATTCTTTATAGGAATAATGTTCACTGTTAGATAGTGCTCTAAAGCTCATTTGGCCAGGCAGCAAGTTTGATTTTTACTTTGGATCCAGTCTTGACTTTTAAAATATGTAAGTGGAGGAGTTCTTGAGTGTCACAGGAAATTGTCTAATATTGCTGAGCTTGCTATTTCACATTAGGTGTGAATGGAGACAAATGTATTGGTTTATTTTGGGGAGTAGAGCATGCAGGTGGGAGAATAAAACACATTTTTAAGGCAATGTTAATTATATGATTGACAGCTCATAGAAAATACTGTCTGAAGAAAATATTGTCTGGTCCAGAGAATAGTGATGCTGGAAAATACTTTAAGAATGCCTAGCTCTTAAAAAAAAAAAAAAAAAAAAAAAGAATGCCTAGCTTTGATATTGAACAGTTACTGTCCTCTCTGGTTTAATATATCTTTCCCTTTTTTTTTTTTAGCAGGTTCAGGCAACACCTCCTCAGCCCATCAAAGTACCACAATTTATCCCCCCTCCTAGACTCACTCCACGTCCAAACTTTCTTCCACAGGTGAGTAAACCAGTGACCAGTACAGTGAGGGTTGGGGGTGTACTCTAGTGGGCCCTTCTAAGCAGCCTTTTGAATGCACTTGGCCGCTCAGCTGTATTCAGAGCCCCTTAGCTAAAGATTCTGGCTGCTGATTTCTATGCCATGAAGAAACTTACTTTATTGTTGTGTTTCTTAGCGATGACCAGAGGCAGTGGTAGGGGTATGAGAAAGAGGGAAATTTCTGAAATTTAAAACAATGACGATAACACCATTTTAAACCTTCTAAGGTTAACTTACTAGAAGAATTTATTTTTTTTTTAAAGATTTATTTATTTATACATACAAGCTGGGGTACAGGCCAGAGGCGTGGGGCAGCGAGAGGGTTCACCAGAGACAGAGTGGGGAGCAGAACAGGCAGATCAGAAATACACTGCTGAAGGGAGCAGCAGGCGAGGCAGGAGAGGTCTGCCGCACCATGTGGGATTCCCCCCGGCTGGGGCATCGAACCCACATCGCGCACTGCAGGGAGCTCCACAGTGCAGCGCTCAACCGCTGCGCCACCAGGGAGGCCCTACTAGAAGAATTTAATCAAACCTGCTGGCCAGTGAGGAGGGAATGCAATTTTTACTATGTCTTTCCTATAGGCCAAAGAGAGTAGGAGGAAGGCAACAGTCACCCAAACTAACCAGTAGGAGCCATTTAAGTTCTGCTGTGGCAAGTGATGGCAACGAGCATCATATTAAACACAAATCCTTGTTTATAAAGATTTAGACTAGGGCGTCTATACAGGGTGCCCACTCTGCTTGCTCACATTCTCCTGAGAAGGTTCTTACTAGCACTCAGGCTAAACTCGCCATTCTCATGGCAGATTGTCAGAGCTGAGTTGGCCAGTTTGGACCTTGAGGAAAACTGACTTGCCTGGTAGAAATCTTGGGAGTTTCTATCTGAAGCCCCAGATTTTCAGGCAAAGAGAGAAGAGAAGGGATTTTATGGTCATTGGCCATAAGTGATATCTAGGTTGCCTCTGGGAAGGAGATAGGCAGTCTAACATGAGACAAGGTGATTTCAATCATTTATCAGATAAATCCTTAATAAATATCTTGAGTATCAAAAAAGGCACTACGCACTATGGATATTACCAGTTTTCAGGAAACATAGTTCTCTGCCCTCAGAGAGCTTCAGGCATGTGTCCATGCAATTACAGTATCCAATAGGAGACGTACAGAGTAGTCAGAAAAGGTGGGAGGGGCACCCAACTCATTATTTAGGAGTATGGCAAAAAGTTCCCTTGAAGAATTGACATTCAGTATGAGACCTGAAATCCTAGTAAAGGTAGCTTGACATTTCAGGAGTAAGAATAAAAATGTCCCAGGCAGAGGGCAGAGCATACGTGCAAGTCCAGGATGGAGAGATGCATGTAACCTTCAGTACCAAAGGAGACGTGATGTGTCTGAGCACAGGGCTGTGGGACTGACTCGGACTTGAATAACGGGAACTGGAGAGGCTCATTCAGGCCAGAACCTGTGGAACCTTGTGAGCTATATTAGGAATTCAGACCCTATTCCAGGAACAGTGGGGATCCATTAAAGTATTTTCAAACAAGCACTTGGCATACTCAGATTTTTGTTTTAGAAAATTCTCTCGTCACTATGCGGAGAAGAGATCAGAGAAGGTCAAGACCGCGGGCAGGAGGAACTGTTGGGATGTTGTCCACAGCATGAATAGCTGACGTTTAGAGGGTCTTGTTAGATGTCGGTGCTAAACACTTCACGTGGGCTATTTTAATCCTCACCAAAACCCTGTGAAAGTGGGTATTACTCTCTTGCGCATTAGGAATCTAAGACTTACTCCATGTTTTTCAAACAGTGGGTCATGAACCATTAGTATGCTGTGAAATCAATTAAGTGATTGTAACCACAGTTTTTAGTTAAAATAAGCAAAGCAGAATAGAAGATTTTAGAGTACATAGAACCTAAGTATTATTTCATGAATTTTTGTTTTGTAGAGATATGTTGGGATGTATGTCGTGGTTACAGTGTCAAATGTATTTCCTACTCTGTATCTGCAGCACCCGCCACAGGGTCTCCAAAAGTTGAACTAAACATTCAGACTCTCAGAATGTCACCACCATACTTGGCTCCAGTCTACCTGGAACAATATAACATGGAAACCAGAGCTTGCTAGCAAGAGAGAGCATCAGACATTTTTCTTCAGTGGAAGTCCCTTTAGTAGTACCATGTACCAGTCTCTACAGCTGTCAGAGGATAGTTGAGGTGCAGGGAAATGAGATATTTATCAAGTCATGACAGCATATAAGCCTTAAGCCTCACAGAAACTAATAGATCTTGTAACATTTCTGTGGGCACTGCCTACAAGGTCTTCCCAAGGGTATGCCCAGATACAAGAGTCACCCCACTTCATGAAGCCCAAGGCAAGATATCCCATCAAGTAGCTATAATTCTCCCCCACCCAGACATGATGTAGCAATAAGAAGTCATTTTTGCCATAAGTAATGTTGCCTAGTAACATAGTTGGCGTTCTTACTCTGATCAGGTTTTCAGAACAGAGCTAGAGAACTCACTGAAGGTCAGGCCTTCATGAATGACTAAGAGGAAAGGATTTTACCCGCAGCGTCGCAGTTGAGAAACTTTGAAAATTACTGACTTAGAGACCAGATATGTTGCCTGAGGTTACACACTTAGTAAGTGGTCGAACCAGAATCTGAACCCAGACTGAACCCTTGTTTTTACCCACAGTTTTCAGTTTCAGTCACTGCTGTTATCAGTGAGCTAGATAGAAGCCAGAGTAGTGGCAGTAAGGATACAAAGCAGACAGATTTAAGAAACATATGGGAATTGGAAGTGGCATCAAGGATGAATCTCAAGTTTATTTAGCAAGAAAAAGGCCATTTACTGAGGTGATGGTTATAAGAGGAAGAGTGGGTTGGAGTAAGAAATTAATGTGCTGTAGACATGTTGATTTTGAACTTTTTTGGGAGTTCCCAAGTAGAGATGTCTGTAGATAGTTGAATATACGATTCTGAAGTTTATGTGATGCTTGGTCCTGAAATAAAAGTGTGGGAGTCTTCAATACACAGATGGTAGCTGAGTCCATGGGGTGTGTGAGGGGTCCTGATAAGAATGAGAACATTGGGGAGGAAGGGGCTGCAGGATAAAATTCGGAGAAATATTTACATTTAGGATTGGGGAGAGGAAGAGAAAGCCCACAAAAGAGACTGGGAGGGGTGACCAAGAATGAGGACCAGAAATAGGGGTGAGCTGAAGCTGTGGATATGAAGACATTGAGTGTGCGGATTTGGCCAGGCTACCATCAACACCCTCCTGGGCACACATTCTGTATCTGGATCAGGCATTTGATCTCACCCTGAAAGGGTTGCATGGTATAGAAAAAGGAGCTGCAGTTTGGAATCAGAAAAACTTATGGTGTAGCATTTGGAACCTCTTATGAGCTGATGAATCTTATTTAAGATTATTTATCTGTGATTTACAGAATTCATATTGCCAAAGTGAATATTAATAAGTCTATGTACTAAATATCATTTCACATATGTAGTGCAATACATCCGGCAGTGTCTTAGACTTAGAAGTCTTGAGAAGTTTCTTTAAGTCATGCAATAATTGTTCTCTCTTTCCCCATAGGTTCGACCCAAGCCTGTGGCCCAGAATAACATTCCTATTGCCCCAGCACCTCCTCCCATGCTTGCAGCTCCTCAGCTTATCCAGAGACCCGTCATGCTGACCAAGTTCACCCCCACGACCCTCCCTACCTCCCAGAATTCCATCCACCCAGTCCGTGTTGTCAATGGGCAGACTGCAACCATAGCCAAAACGTTCCCCATGGCCCAGCTCACCAGCATTGTGATAGCTACTCCAGGGACCAGACTCGCTGGACCTCAAACTGTACAACTTAGCAAGCCAAGTCTTGAAAAACAGGTACATGCAGAGTATGCACCTGCTTTCTCCAATAGCCTTGTCATTGAGTCTGGGCTGCCTCTAAACACATCTTCTTAAGAGCTCTTTATCTCAGCAACATTGTTGACAACCTGTTGCTTATTATGTGATAACTTTATTCACATGCTACAGGGCCATTCTTACTGAAGAAAGTTGGGTTGCTTTTCCCACCAGCCCTGACAGATAGATTTAGATTTCTGTGTGAATGAGCTCCCCCTGCTGGTTTTGAAGCAGAAATTCACAGATGAGTTCTGCTGCCCTCAACCAGGAAGCACAGATGAACTAGTAAACAGAAAATGCCATTTTTGTTTTGGCCCAGCAAGAATCCAGATGAGCGTATGACTATGAGAGTCAGGAAGAACAAACAAAAGAAAGAAAGGGATTTCATTGCAGAGATTTTCCCTGGTTATTACAGATAATGAAGAGCCAAATGAAAAACTTAAAATTTCTAAAAATTCTTTTAACTCTAGAGGATTCAGACATTCTAGCTCAGATATTGCAGCCTTCCATTTATATTTCTAAAATCAGGTTTCTCTTTGAAAAAAACGAGACTAGATAAATACAGGTAACCTCCTAAAATACTTAATGGTTCTATGACAAAGATTTCTAAAAGCAAGAAAAGGGATTTTTTTAGGTGGTCACAATATTCTATTTAAAGACCAGTGATGGAAAAAGAAGAATTTTACAAAGAAAAGCATCTTCTTTCAAGAAAGTTATTTTATAAAGTCATTGACCTATTTCTAATTGTCCAGGCTTGCGTCCTGATTCATCTGAAAATAGTCTCTGGTGGTTCTGAGTCTTCTGCTTCTGGATGGCTGGCCGTGACTCAGAGGCGCTGGCCAGATGGCGGGGAATGAGGCGGCTTCCTTCTGCCGGGGCCTCCTTGAACAGAGGAGCCTTATGCACGGAGTGCCCGGCTTCCCACCCAGGCAGCTCATAAAGGCAGCAGACCTTGTACTAAGAAGATGGGCACCAAAATCTTGTGCTCAGAGCATACATCTCTATTCCCGGGAGCCTACTCAAACCCCCAGGAAATGCTTTGAAAAATATTTGGAAATATTTACACATATTTTAGATTAGAAGTTTTCAAACTTACTATTAGCAGGACTTAAATTTTTTAAATAAGATGCTCAAGCTTAGCTTGGGTGGGGGCACATTTGGAAACTCTTGGCCCTCATGTCCTATGCTGGCTCTCACAGAGCCTCTGAGAAACCTTCCTGTTCCAAAGAATGTGGTTTCAAAACACCCTTTTAGATTCTTAAGTATAATTTCCCTTTGACTTTAAAGATTTTTAGGAAGCAAGAATTGTTTTAGTTTTGTTTCATTTTTGCATTTCTTAATTTTTTTCTGGTTGTAAAGTTGTAGTACATGTTCATGTAAAAAAATGCAAACATTACAGAAATACGTATTGTGGAAAGCATGTATGCGTATATGTCTTGGGTTGTCGGAAAGGTCATGACAGCGTTTTGCTTGAAAAACAGGAAAAATATGTCATGACTTTTCTGACCACCCAATAAATGAGAAGAGTAAATGTTTCTCATAATTTTATCTCCATAAGACATTATAAATGGTTTATATTCCTCCACATATTTTCCGTGCATATACTAACTTTTTTTTTAAGATTTATTTATTTATACATACAAGCTGGAGTACAGGCCAGAGGCGTGGGATGGCGAGAGGGTTCACCAGAGACAGAGTGGGGAGCAGAACAGGCAGATCAGAAATACACTGCTGAAGGGAGCAGCAGGCGAGGCAGGAGAGGTCTGCCGCACCATGTGGGATTCTCCTCGGCTGGGCATCGAACTCGCATCACGCGCTGCCGACAGCTCCACAGGGCACCGCTCAACCGCTGCACTACCAGGGAGGCCCACTAACATTTTTAAAGCAAAAACAGAATCAAACTATTAATTTTGTAACTTGCTTTTATTAGATCTTGAATATCTTTTCATGTCTAGCCTTATGTGCTGATAGAGCTTTTGAATTGTATTACCATAAAAAGACATCCATGATGTCTTAAAATTAAAAAGAAAAATTTCCTATAGTAGCAAATCCCATGCTCGCTCCTCCTATTGACCCAATAGGGGAACCCCATCATTGCTTTTAGTTTAGCAGACCACTGGCTTAACAGTCTTGTAGGTTATCACACTCCATCAATAGGGATTCTCCTGAGACTGGACTTCATTCTCAGAATTCTGTTACTTCAGATCCTTCTACTGTCCTTCCTTTTTCTTATATATTTTATTCCCAATATCACACTATAGCCATGAAGAGATCTCAGGGATGGGAGAGGCCGTGGAATGTGTGTAGCATGGAACGTCCATGTACAGCCTCAGGATTATCAAAACCTATGTCCAGTATTCTCTGTGTGACTAGGCCGGATGGGTTCCTTTCTGGTTTTCACTGTTTCCTTTAGGGTGTTCATTCAGTAAAAACGTGTTGTTTAAGAGACATGCTACGCTGCACGCAGTGTCTAAATACAAGGATAGGTAAACTAAACCCTGAACCCTAGTGTCAGGGCACTTGGAGCAGGAACTGAGGCTTTGTCTCCATAAGTTGTGTGCCTTTAAAGGCCTTCCACATTGGCACAGGAAAGGGAGTGGGCAGTGTCAGTTATAACAACAGTGTTTCACTTTTCCTCCCCGTTAGACGTCACCAGTGTCCTTATCCACTCCAGATAAGAGATTGATCCCCTGTCTTACTTGCTTATTAGAAGCCATATTACATGGTGGTGCTGAAAAAACAAGTGATAGAATTTAAAGAGGCTAGAAACATATTAAGTCAGGAAAGTAGATGAAGCCAGGCATACTTTATGTTATAGCCCCACAATACCTCCTTTTACACCCTTGTCCTTTCCAGCACGCTGCAGAACGCTGCTAAGCGCCTGTTGATGGAGAGAGATAAATGTTTCAAGTCCATTAGAGTCTGCCTGAAGCAGTTAGTTCTGAGGAATTATGATCATTTCTTATCTACCCCGCCCCATCCCCTGCCACAGAGACTTCCATGGATGTTCCCAAGGTTCTGTGGGAAAATAATTGCCAAATTGCCGTAGGAAGCTCTACAATATCCTCTAAAACAGGAATATTTCCAAGATGAACTTTTTATTTACAGTCCCCGTCTTGTCACCTAGTAAACCTGATCTGGTGACTCTGCCCTTTGTTGTAGTACTGGTGCTGCCGTAGAGAAGAGAGACCCAAGTGACCAAACAATGGTTTTCTTCTTTAACTTCATTTTAAATTTATTTAACTGGTGTTAATAAAACTATTTGGACATTTATTTCTTTGAAAGTACATAACTTTGATTGTTCCTGTAGCCATGTCTCAGAAGGTGAATTTGGATTAGGATATGAATGGTTGATTTAGTTCTAATGTTCTCTGGCCTTTGATTTCTGTCTTTGTAATACCAAAAAAACAGAAGCTGCTAATTTAAATAGCTATGGGTATGAAGCCAGAAATATAAATGGTAAAGCAGACTGGGAGTAAACAAGTGGTAACATGATTACAAGGGATAGCCCACTTTTATGCTTAGTCCCTGTTTGAAATATAATAGTAAGACAAGCACAACAAAGGTGAGAATTTGGCCTTAGTGTCAAGAAGACAACAGAAAGTGAAAGAGACTGGTAAACTACAAAGTATTATACTCCATCTCAAGGAAGCAGCTTCTTTTCATAGTGATCAATTTTTATAATATGGAAACATTTTCCCAAAAAAGCCAGATAAACATTTCAAAAAAAATCACCTAGTTTAAAAAATACTAGTAACAGTTCAAACACCACACTTTACCTCTCTGATAGAAAGTAAGCTTTTAGTTTAATTCGTTTTTTTGTTTGTTCCCAAATCTAGTGTTTTAATTGAAGTGAAATTTGTATCACATACAGGTAACCATGTCATTAACTGCTCAACAGCTCAGTGACAGTCCATTCAGTGTTGTGCAACCACCATTTTCCATCTAGTTCTAAAACATTTTTTATTACCTCCAAATCAAACCCAGTACCCATTAAGTAGTTATTCCCACTTACTCTCCCATCTGCCTCTTGTAATCCTCAGTTTACTTTCTATCTGTAGATTTACCTGTTCTGGATATTTCATATAAATGGAATCATACAATATGTGGTCTTGTGTCTGATTTGTTTCATTAAGCAGTGTTTTCAAGATTCATTGACGTTGCTGCTTGTCAGTCCTTCATTTCTCTTTAACAGCAGAATCGTATGCCATCTTTCTGTATACCACAGTTTATTCTTTCATTGATGTGTGTTAGGATTATTTCCACCTTTTGACTCTTAGAAATAGTGTTGCTATGGATATTCGTGCTTCAGTGTATGTTTGAATACCTGTTTTCCATGTTGCGGATTTCTCTTTGAACTTATATAGGAGACAGAAGACGTTACAAATCAAAGATACAATAATACTCCATTTTATATTATGTAGTTATCTTTATTGGAGTTATTTTTTTGTATGGTATCAAGTTACCATTTAGAGTCCTTATTTCAGTTGGAAGGGGACTCCCTTTGGCATTTTGTTTAGGCTGCATCTACCAGTACTGCTTTCTGCAAGTTTTTTTTTTTCTTTCTGCACTTTAAATGAGTCAGCCCACTGCCTTCTGCTCTCTGGTTTTTGGTGGCCAATTGACTGTTAATCTTATTGAGGACCTCTTTTTTGAGCTATATCACTTCTTTCTTGCTGCTCTTAAGATCCTCTCTTTGACTTTGGCTTTTGACAGTGTGAAGCTCTTTCAGCTTATCTTACTTTGAGGTTGCTGAGTTTCTTCAATGTGTGGATTTATAACTTTCATCAAATTTGGGAGCTTTTCAGCCCTATTTCTCCTCTTCCTCTGCCCTCTCCTCCAGGCGTCCATAATGCATATACCAGTACGTGGGTCATGCCTCACAGGTCCCTTAGGCTCTATTCATTTTCTGCTTGCTTTTTGCCTGGACCCTTCCAGTGAACTTTCCATTTCAGCTAATGTGCTTTTCAGCTTGAGTTTCTAATATGGTTCCTT
This sequence comes from Scalopus aquaticus, assembly GCA_004024925.1. NCBI lineage: Eukaryota > Metazoa > Chordata > Mammalia > Eulipotyphla > Talpidae > Scalopus > Scalopus aquaticus. The sequence continues at coordinate 14,982 of PVIJ01002619.1, read as the reverse complement.
TGAAAAAATACAATTTTTCTCTATTGATATTTTCTGTTGTTGAGATATTGTACTATTGGTTTCTTTAAAGTTTCTGTTCATGGTTTCCTCTAGCTCTTACAGTGTATTTAAGACAGTTGTCTTAGTCTTCCTCTGGACAGTCCAATGTCTAGGCTTCTGTAAAGCCAGTTTCTGTCAGTTTCTCTTTATACTATGAATGGGCCATACGTTACTGTTTCCTTGAATGCCTTTTAGTTATTGTTGAAAACTGTTCAATTTAAAATTATAATATGGGGCTTCCCTGGTGGTGCAGCGGTTAAACGCTGCCCTGTGGAGCTGTCAGCAGCGGTGATGTGAGTTCAACACCCAGCCAGGGAGATTCCCACATGGCGTGGTAGACCTCTCCTGCCTCGCCCTCTGCTCCCCTCAGCAGTGTACTTCGGTCTGTCTGCCTGTTCTGCTCCCCGCTCTGTCTCTGGTGAACCTTCTCCCTGCCCCACGCCTCTGGCCTGTACCCCAGCTTGTATGCATAAATAAATAAATCTTTAAAAAAAATTTTTAAATAAAATTATAATATGATAACTCTACAAATTAGACTCCCTTCCCACTCTGGGGTGTTTTTTGTTTTTTTTTTTTAAGATTTATTTACTTATGCATACAAGCTGGGGTACAGGCCAGAGGGGTGGGGTGGTGAGAGGGTTCACCGGAGTCAGAGTGGGGAGCAGAACTGGCAGATCTACAGAAATACATTGCTGAAGGGAGCAGCAGGCGAGGCAGGAGAGGTCTGCCCAGCCATGTAGGAATCTTCCCGGCTGGGCATCGAACTTGTGTCAGGGCTGCTGACAGCTCCACAGCATAGTGCTTAACCACTGTGCCACCAGGGAGGCCCCCACCCTGGGGGTTTGTTGATTGTTGAGGCTTGTACTTGCCTCTGTAGTGTCTTCTCCAAACCGTTTTTGCTAGGTCTGTTATATGTCATCACTGAAATTTATTTTTTCAGTTGTCAATTAGCGATGTGATAGATTTTCTCAAACAATTGAAGCCAAAATGGAGAGAAATAAGTAAATTAAAAAAACAAACAAACAAAAAAAACTTGCCCAGTCTTTGCAGATTGGCTCTGAGCAGGGCAGATGTTTCAGCGCTAGGCTAGGCCTCCTATACCTCTGCTTTAGTCTTCACCTGTCCTCTTGGACAGCCATAGACACAGGCTCAGGAATCTCCGATCACGCGTAAGCTCGCCCTTAGCCCTGGGAATGAGCCACGTTCTCCGACGTCCCCTGTATGCGTGATGGCTCTTGAAAGTCCTTACGCCAGGAATCTTCCTTCTCAGCCTCCACCTTCCCAGGCTTTTAATAAAAAACTTAGAGCAACTGGGAGAGCTGGTTGTTGTGCACTTCATCCACTATGAAGTGGGTGACTGGGGGGACCAGATGACTAGGGGTATCGTAGTTGTCTGTAAATGCTTTCATCAGACACCACCTGGAAAACCATGCCTACCTTAGGTGGGCAAAACAGTCTCTACACCAGTCCTCAGGGAGCCAACGAGGGTCAAAATGCACAGCCACAAGTTTTTGAGAACAAGATCAATATTGCTCCCCCTGGCACCAGCAAGCCACACCGGGAAGGTGGGTCGCCATCCCCACAGCCTCTGTCCAGCTAGGGTATGGGGTTTTGTGGGTAGGTAAGGAAAAATGCTTTCTTACTGAAATTTAGCAACCTCTTTATTCAGTAAGTGCTCCCCTGGTTGCTGTAAGTTTTTTATTAGGTAGTAGAGTTCTAAAAAGTTGATTCTGCTTTTGCCAGCTTAATGGTTTCTTCAGTGGAAGTACTGATTCTCAGAGCTCCCTACTCTGTCATTTTTGTGATGTTGCTCCCCTACCTTAATATTTTTTGTTTGTTTATTTTAAACAGCTTAAAACAATATTTATTAACCTAAAATCTCTCTGAGGATCAGGAATAGGTTGCAGCTTTAGCTGATTGGTTCTGACTCAAGGTCCCGCACAAGTTTGCAACCCAACTGCTTGGCTGGAATGCAGTCATTGTTAGACTCAACTCCCGGCTCCGGCCTCGGTCTCGTGGTTGCGCACAGGCCTCCCTTTGTCACGCTGTGAGCGCCAGAGTGCTGTTCACAGCGTGGCTCTTGCCATCCCCCCAAATGAGAGACCCATGAGCGGAAGACACCCCCAGTGTTTTGTTTGCTTCATTTTTGGGGTGCTTTCAGTATTCTTGATCTAACCCTGAGATTAGTGTACTGCTCTTGGCTGAGTGACAAAATTTGAACTCCTGGGTAATTCCTTAGTGGAGAGATTGTTTTGCTCTTCCCCAGAGACATTGCCACTCACGCTGTGTCTCAGCCTTAGATATGGACTCAGAGAATCCAAGGAACTTCACATAGCCTTGAAATGGAGCAGCAAACCATTACAGTTGACCTTCTCTTCTCTCTCCTCCCTTAGACTGGTGTACTCCCACATTCAGACAACTATGAAAATAAGCTGGCACTTAGAAATGTCACTATGGAGTACTTTCCTATTGTCTCCCTTGTAGGTGTTTTATGGAGAAGATAGGTCCTTCTAGGTTAAAAAGGAGTGTGTATGTGTGGGTGTGTGGGTGTGTGTGTGAGAGAGAGAGAGAGAAGGGAGATGTGAGTGATTGTTCTTATAGGTCAGCAACTCTTTGTTGCAAACCTGCTTTACGTGAGGCACTGTACTTGGCACAAAAGGTGCAAAGGTGTGTAGAACAGTCCCTGCTTTTGAGTGGCTTACTATAAATGGGGAAGTATGACAGGGCACTGGTTAAAAAAATACATGCTAACATTTGTACCCCAAAACAGTCGTTGCTATGGTATTGATAAGGGAGATGCTTACACTTTCCTAAAGTAAAAATATAAAAAGTAGAAGGAAAATGCACAAGTGGTCAGGAAAGAAAACATTATGATTGCATTAGTTTTACATCTCCAGTAAAATACTTTACAGCATAATGGTTTTTGAGAATTTTTGGTGTCCTGCTAGTAGGACCAAAGTCTTTCATTTGGCTCCTGCTCACCAATAATCAGGCAGTTTCTCTTATTTAATTACTTGTTGTTGCCATACAAAAAGACTATTAGCGTCACATATTTTTTTTAATTTTGAAAAAGCAAATTAGGTTTGTGTTTACAGTTTTCTATCCACTGTGCTAATATCACTTCAGTATTTACAGAGGGCTTCGTAAAGTGAATTAGCTATTGGGTTGTGATAAGAATAGCAATGCAAGGCCAGTCTACCAATTTGCTAGCTGCCATTTGTGTTTGAAGTTGGTAATGCTGCTGGTGTTTCTTTTGTTTGAAATGGATGCATCTGGAAGAGGAGGTTAGGGGTAATCAGGATGTCAGCCTCTTGCAAAATGACCTTTTCTTGGCAGTTGCATCCCTAATGGGTGAGACAGGCAGGTTTTAAATACCCCAAGTGAGGGTAGTTCTCCAACCTCTCTTAGATTATGATTGGAATTATTCTGAAATAGACGATGGGTGTGTAAAGTTTTTTGGACACTACTTGGATCTTAAGCATGCTATGGACTGGAGCCTGACCCAAGTGTGAGAAGGGTAAGCTTGCTTCTAGACAACTGTCCCTATATCCTAAAATACATTGAAATCAGAGAGCACAGCCTATAATTTATTTTTACGCGTAAGAATTAAACCATGGATTTTTCCTTTTGTGTGATTTAGACTTGTACTTATAGATTCATTTCTAGCTACACAATTTAATCATTTTGACTGGGGTTTTACATTTTACTTTTCCTTCTTCCAAAATGAAATCCATAATATTAAGTTATTTATTAATAATGTTTCCACTTTGAGTATTTTTTTTTTCATTCTTGGCTATAGTTAAACTCTGTTTGTTTTCATTCTTTTAATAAAAATTGAATTCTGAATTTTTATTTAATTTTTCTCTCCTAGACAATTAAATCCCATACAGAAACAGATGAGAAACAAACAGAGAGTCGCACCATCACTCCACCTGCTGCACCGAAACCAAAACGGGAGGAGAACCCCCAGGTAGGCCTGCCCTCCGAAGGCGTGGGTCAGTCTGGGCCACGTTACTGTCCTCAGCCACCAGGAAGAACACCTGCTCTCTGCTGCATCTCTTGATTTTCCTTTTCTTGCACTTTCTCACTATTCAGTCATGTTATTCCTAGTCAGGTTGCAAGTGTGGCCTGGAGCGTCCATTAGCTGACAAACAGGCATTTCATACACATGTTACAAATTTGAAATGTAAGATTAATGGTTATTTGCCTTGCTATCCTATTTCATTCCTGATGATCGTTAATGTTTTCTTTGTCTCAGCCAACATTCATAAGGTGTGCCTCACTCAACTGATGTCTTTAAGTTATCGATTACCATTGTTATAATGCATTTTTGTTATTACCATGGTATTGCATTAGCTCCCCAATCCCCAATGAATCAGTAGCTCAGAAAGTATTTCATTAAAGCATAAAAGTAGAGTTGAAAATAGTAACATCTAGGGATGAAAATAGTAACATCTGTGCTACAATTTAGGATCGAATTATAAATAGCAAGCAAGTCTGGTACAGATACAGAATGTAAATGTGTATGTCCTTAGACAAGAGAATTTTTTAGTTTGATGTGTTTGCACAAGTGGCTATAAAAGAAAAATGTGGACAGGTAATATGATGATGAATATCTGATAGCTGGATTTTATTAGACCAGAAATACATTTCCTCCTATCCTCAGTGCATTCTTTGTAATGAAACCATGGCAAATAGTGGTATGAGCCATCAAAGCTTCATGTCATGTTTTCTTAAATGCAGTGATTTAGTAAGCCAATTCAGGTTTTTCTAAACTAGTGAAAATTATAATTCTTTCTGATATGAAGTGGATTAATTTTTAATTTATCTTTAAAGAAGGGACCAAAATGTGAACCAAAAAGGAATACTAGTCCTGCAAATTGCTGAGAAACATATAAAGTCATCTACAAAATTAATGACAAGTATAATGCTTGGGAGAGGAAAACTAGAGCAAGCTATTGGCAAAATTTTCTAATCAAAAGAAACAGAAGGATATTTTAGTTCAGTGGCACAGTAAGGGCAAGCTAGTACCTTCTTGTGTACCAACAAATACTTCACCTTCTAGTTAGAATCACTCTACTCTTAAAGGGAATACATTAGCTCTTGACATACATGTGGTTTATAGGGTAGGCAACAGTTCTTGACAACTTTTTGTTCTTTTTAATCAGAACATCTTGACGGCTTTGTCCCCTCTTAATATAATTCTTTTGTGAACTTGACCTTGACTGCAAAGGTGAATTAGATGTAAGTAGCCAAGAAGGGTACTGTCACTTGATTAAAAGAAAGTGCATCTGAATGTCGGCTTCCACACTGCTTTATTATCAGAGAGCAGTTGGCAGGCAGCCTTCTAATCCTGAGAAAGTTTTAATAGTGAGAATTAGGAATGTAGTTAATTGGCAACTACAAAAGCTATGCTGTGTCAACACACAGTGTGGAAAATGGGTGAGACTGCTTTTCCATAGTGTCCTGGCTGTCAGGAAGATAGGTGCCCCCCTAAGGTTTGAAGTAAGAAATAAAATAAAAACATTTTTTCAGGACTGAGGACACCAGTAAAGCGCATTTCTATTCTCAGTGGCTTGCCCAAGGACTGTGTCTTCATAAAACACTCCCTTATCTTGATTAGCCTGAACTTAACCGCTTCAGGCCAAAATGTTTTGGTATTTAATGTTGAGGAGAAAATGTCAGAATTTTAAAAGAACGAACTGTGTTGTAAATAATTCTACAGGAATATGTCTCCTCTAACAATTGATGATGGTCTTTATTCATCGGAGAAAGAAGTTAATGATGTATTATGTGTCATATTTAGTAACCTCATGCAGTGGTACAGCAGACCATATGCAAACAAAGAGCAAAATAGGAATCAAACTGTTGTTATCTCCAGCTTGAAGCCTCTAATCCAGCTTTGGGTACAGTATTCTATTCACTCTAGCTTTAAGGTAGTGATCTGAGGAGAGACATCTCTCCATGTGTAGTTGCGTGTCTGATTGCACCTAGTATTAAGCAGACCCACCAGCTGTTGTGCTAAAGGTTCATTTAGCTTTGGGTTCCATTTTCCAGTAGTAAAGTGTAAGAAACCCTGACCTCTCATGACATAGGCACCCAGTCAATGACAAAAGAGAATTACCTAGAATAAGGACTTTGTTGGCAGTTCTTTGTAACCCTCTGCATACTTTTTGAATGTGAAATCCTCTTCTCTCTAAGAGGATCTTTCTGTAAAAAAGCGTATGTCATTCAAAATGCTGACGTCTGTCACTGAGAAAGTAGATGTAGTCCCCAGTCCTTCCCTTTTGGTCCCTGCAAGACTAGAATGCCTCCAGAGGGGCTCCATGGCTGCTGACAGTGGCAGGTGCCCGCTCCCTCAAGTGACTGGCCTGCTAAGCCTGTTTTCCCTAGGACCCTAACTAGGAACATTCGATTGGCTTTGTGAAAGCCCAAACTGAATTGTACTCTTCTTTTGTTTCTCTGGCACAGAAACTTGCCTTCATGGTGTCTCTAGGGTTGGTAACACATGACCATCTAGAAGGTAAGAGAAGATATTCATGACACTGCCTTGCTTCTGGTCCAGAACCTTGTTCTTATAATTGGTGTTTCATATATGGCTAGAATAGAAAATAGTGAGTACAGCAGATCAGATAGGACTGAGGACACCAGTAAAGCGCATCTCTGTTCTCAGTGGTTAGAACGTAAATGGAGTATGATTTAATCAGTGTGGACTTTAATTCCTTTAGAATAAAAGTTGTCATCCCTCTGTCTAATGTCCCGCCCCTCCTCTTCCTGTCTTTCTGTATCCACCCACTGTCCTGGGAAACCCCCACTTGCCTGATTTAAGGGGACTTCAGTTTACTCAAGTGGAGTGGGAGAGGAGTATCTTTTTTCTTTTTTTTTTTTTTTTTCTCCTGAAGCACAGAGTAACAAACTCCCCTTTGGCGAGTCTTTGTATTTTTCAAAATCTAGGTTATCAAAATCTTAAGAACAGTTACAAAGATATACCTGTACTTATTACTTAATTCAAGAGTGGTGAACTGTGGTTACTCAGCCAAGGTCTGTGGATAAAGTTCTTCCACACCTTTATTACAGTCACCTAAAAATAAATCTGAACACCTTGTTTACAAGCGTCTGCTGTTAAACTCTCCCTCACACTGAGGAACAGTGTGATCTCGCTGTCTGAGAGGTCAGAGTGGCTAGTCTTCCTGTTTGCTCCTTGCAGTGTACTTTTCTCTGCTGGGGCTTCAATGAGACCAAGAGTCTTGCCCCTGTTTCTAATTTACCATGGGAAGACCAGTAGATAAAACAAAGCAGCTGAGTGTTTTAGGTTTCCTATATTTCTAATCCAAACCTTTTGTTTTCCCAAGAAATCCAAAGCAAGAGGCAAGAGCGAAAAAGAAGAACAACGGCAAATCCTGTCTACAGTGGAGCAGTCTTTGAGCCAGAGGTATTCCTGGCCTGCACGTAGCCTTCCGCTCTGTCTCAGTTTCTGTTTGTTTGGCACCTCCCATCTGGAAGCCTCCTTAAGAGCAGCACCCTGATTATATTTGACCAGCATGGAAATGATGGATTTTTCTCTGATGACCTTAGTTCATTTTTATTATTCGCTACTTTCCCCTTAGTTTTTTTTTTTTAAGATTTATTTATGCATACAAGCTGGGGTGCAGCCAGAGGTGTGGAGTGGTGAGAGGGTTCACCAGAGACAGAGTGGGGAACAGATCAGGCAAATCGGCTGAAGTACACTGCTGAGGGGAGCAGCGGGCAAGGCGGGAGAGGTCTGCTTCGCCATGGGGGAATCTCCCTGGCGAGGTATCGAACTCATGCTGCAGTGGCTCTGTATAGCTTCATAGAGCGTGCTTAACTCGTTGCTCCACCAGGGAGGCCTCCCCTTAGTTTTTTGTTTTGTTTTACCCTGAGTCTGAACAGATAGATATATTCCTGACTTAAAAATTTAAGTCATTGTGGATTCAACACAACTGTCATCTGAAGGAAAGAGAGACCTCTCTGGAATATTCCTTCAGAACCTAGTACATGTATTAAAACCCTCGTACATGTATTAAGTACCGAGACCTTGAGGTTACTAGCGCTAACTAGTTGGTATCTTGACAGGGATGCTGTGTTTGATCTTTATTGTGTCCCATTAGTAGGAGTAACCATACTGTTTAGTCACCTTTCCTTTTTCAATCCTCAAAGCGTAAGAAGAGTGCAGTCACATACCTGAACAGTACAATGCATCCTGGGACCCGGAAGAGAGGTGAATATCTTTTTGTTTCTCTCCCTTGCTGTTGCTTTTGCTTTCTGTGTTGTGTTTCTTCCCCCTTCCTTCTTCCATTGTCCTAGGGCCTGTCTAACTCCTTATCCCTTGAAATAGTTTTGTTGTTATTGTTCCCTGAGAATGGGGGGAGGAAAAGCGTGAGATTTCTTACTGTAGTTCTGTATACTCAAAAGCTGCCTTTCCTGGGATTCGGGCAAAGCTGACTTAGGGGAATGACTTCAGGTAGCATTTCTGCCCCGGTCCCACCAGCAGACCACCCATGAATGACCATGAACAGAAGACCCTGTGAAAGGAAGCATGTTAGCATCAGTAAGCAGCACAGAGCACTGCTGTGGCCAAGGTGTTCTTGGTAGTGTCTAAGCCCTCTGGCTGCCAGCAGGACAAGAGCAGATTCTTAAGTTCCTGCAGACTTTCGGGGAAAGAGAGGTACCCCACCTAGGACTTAGAACCTGTGAAAAGAGGGCATCTCCATGTAAGGATGAAAAGGTCACTGTCAGTACAAACTCCCTGTAAGCAAAAACTCCTAAAGAGCTCCTTCCCCATGCTTCACACCTCCTGGGGCCGGTGGGCCTCACCTCAGGCAGGGCAGAGGCTTAGGCAGCAGCAGCTCTCACCATGCAGGTCTAGATAGGTCTTAATAGCCCAGAGTTTGAGCTCATAAACAAGGTTCTGAAATTGTTCTTTGATGTCAGTAATACATCCCAAGGTCCCTTTCTCCACATGATAATGTGTCCCTGAATTATAGTTCCAGGCTAGAAAGGTTGCAGAGTGAGTGGAGCAGCATACTAATTTTTGCATATGCACACACAATCTCAGCTTAGGAGGTCGTCCTGACCTTATGTCTGCTTTAGGCTGGGATCAGACTATACTGTTAGCACCTCCTCCCCACAAAAAGAGATAGCATACCCTCCCTTCGTGATCCAGCCAAATGTTTCATCAGCCCCATTCTTCAAGTAGTCAAAAATATTTACATAGGAAATCCTAAGTCTTTGCTCCATATCAATTTCTGGGTCACAATAACTAGCGTCATGGGTTATTTTCTGTTGTTTTCTTTTGTTTTTGGCAATTTTTAATGAACTCTGACAGAGTTCTTAAAAAGGAGCCCCCAGCCAGAAGCGGCAGTTAATTGGCCTGCTGGTGGTCAGTATCTGCTAAAAGAACAGGGGTTCAATGAGCCAGGAAGACCTTGCCATCTCTTGCCAAGGTCAGAGGATGAAAGCCTTGAATTCACAATGCTTAAGATGTGCCTTTTGTGAGTAAACAAAGAGCATTCATCTTCTACTTCCCCTTTTAGCAGCACTAAATTCCCTAGAAAAGGCAAACCAGTACATATGTCTTTGTGCTACAGACATTGCGGTGTAGCACAGAGAGGTAACGTGTGACAGGATCGTGACTGTGCGTGATTCTAATATAAATGACGACTGCTGGCGAAGTCCTGATCTGTGCACCTTTTCCTAGCGCTTGCAGGCTGTTGGGTACTGCTCCGGCTCTCTCCTTTACCTTTGTATTCCATCATACACTTGATCACTGACACATTAGAAGCTATGACCCTGGCCCTTAGGTGACGTGGACCGTGAATTAGCTGTGTCAAAGGCAAGAGTGGTTGACCTGGGCTTCCCACACCCATTAGTGCTCATCGCTAAGACCCTCTGTAGCCATGAGATTGGGTTCATAATGCTCCCTCGATCAGATCTCTCCATTAAGCAGTGTTGCTGGCAACAGGACCTTTCCTGAGACTTCAGAACAGTCCAATTCTTAGACATGCAGCCCACCAAATGTCTGTGATGTACAGTGGGGAGACCATTCTCAAGCAGCTGGGAGAGTAATAACTCATTGTTAAGCCCACATCTTTTTAGCTCTCACAAGCTCTACCAGCAAGGAGTAGGAATAATTAACATGAATTTTGCCTCCTCACTTTGCCTCTCTACCCTCACCAGCAGTGAAATGAGTAAAATGGTGATAGGAGAGAAATGAAAAGCAGAATCCTGAATAATAGGATTTGTGGAAACCGAGAATCATTAATATTATTGTCAGAATGATAGTTGCAGAGAAATCTTAGAGAACAATATGCAAAATACATGGAAAGTAAAATCTTATTCCTGGCCTTACTCCTGTTGAGCTTTGACATGTTGGTACTCACATTGGAAATCGCAGATTGTAAGCGCCCAGGAGCATCACCGCAGTCTGCCCCGGGCAAGGCCCCTTAACATGACCCAGCACCTCCTGTCATTCTCCAAGGCTCTCTCACTCTCCCAGCTTTTGAGACTCATGCAGTTGTTTCTAATGACATTTAAATCTGTGCTTCTCTTCCTCTCTCTGGGACTGTGTATTAACCTTCTGTCTGCTACCTCACTTCCTTTTCCATGCTAGCCAATGAGGAACACTGGCCAAAGGTATGTAAGATCATTTTTCCCCCTTTCTTTCCCTCCCCCTTTTTTCCCTTTTGTTCCCTTCTCTTGGTATATAGGTCGTCCTCCAAAATACAATGCAGTGCTGGGGTTTGGAGCCCTTACCCCAACATCCCCCCCATCCAGTCATCCTGACTCCCCTGAAAATGAAAAGACAGAGACCACATTCACTTTCCCTGCACCTGTTCAGCCTGTGTCCCTGCCCAGCCCCACCTCCACAGACGTAAGTAACGTGGGAAAAGCTCACTCTCTTTCTGAGAGCTCAGATGGGGAAGCCGTTGTCATGTGTTGTCTCCTACCAGCTGCGTTTCCTTGACTAACCCTGGAACAGCGGTAATCCCTGCAGGACACTAGATGCCACGTAAGGCAGCTTTCTGCTGGGGCCCCAGCTCCTGCCACGGCCATGAGAATCTTGTTAAATTCATCAGGAGGCTCGGGCAGAGTTTTCAGAACCTGGATTAATTGGCTGTCAACGAGTTCTCAGGAAAGGGCTGGGATAGGGACTTCAGCTCATATAATTGAGAGGTGTGCAATTCTGTCATCCATGTTGTTGAGGCGGGGAAGTGGACAAGGTGTATCTTCCCCGGCTTTCCTTGTTTCCTGATTCAAGTAGGATTCCAAAAGTAGAAAACTTTGCTTTAAGGCACCTTTTTTCAGCAGAGTCGATCAGAAACAGGTTCCTGAAAAAATATCAGAGACTTAGTAACCCTTCACCCAGAAATTGCAAGACTGTAAACAGTGCCTTGAGTTTTTAGAAGAGCATTTACCAAGTCGCAATTCCACTCAAGGGATGTATGCTGAGCCCTGCTCTACTGCGCATGCATTGTTCCTGAGGCTGGGCACCCAGCTGGGAACAGAACAACTCCCTGCCCTTGAGGAGCTGAATGGCCAGAAGCAGGTGATACACAAACGAGCATGTAATGTGTCAGAAAGTAGTAAGTGCAGTGAAGAAAAGTGGGACAGAATAAGGGACTTTAGGAGTCATGGCAGGAAGTTTGCTCTCTTAGGAGTAAGAGTAGAGAAAGTCCCTCTGACAAGGTGCAGAGTACTTGGTGGAAGAATATTCCATGCAGAGGGAATGGTAATGCAGAAGCCCTGAGATGGAAGTATGTGTGGCATGGAATAGAAGCAAGAAGGCCGGGATGACTGGGGCAGAGTGAGCAGATAAAGTGGTGGAAGATGAGACCCAGAGGTGGGTCTTGAAATGGGAAACCATTACAGGGTTTTCAGGAGTGACATAATTTCTCAACTTCCTATTTGGAAAAACTTCAAATCTACACAAAAGTTGCAGAATTATACAAAGAACATACAGAGACACACACACACATACAAATACGTATACACATCCTTCACCTAGATTTACCACTTGTTACCATTTTGCCAAATATGATTCTCCCTATCACACACACACATTTTCTGTTGAACTAGTTAACAAGTTGCAGACATCATGAATCTTTACCCCAAATACTTCAATGTATATCTGTATCTCCTAAGAACAAAGATGTTTTCTGATAAAGCTACAACACAGTTATCAAGTTAAAGAAATTTAATATTAACAAAATATTACATAAACACAGTCCATATCCAATTTCTCCTGTTGACCCAATAATTGGCTTTTTTATGCTCCAGAATTGAATTGAAGATCATTTTCATGATGTTGTCTCTTCAGTCTCCTTACTCTGGAAGCTCCCCAACCTTTCTTTGTCTTTCATGACATTTTAAAAGAGCAGTTGCTTTATGTAGCTTGCCCCTCCACTTGGGTGATCTGGTTGTTTCCTCACAAGTAGACTTGGGGGGTGCATTCTTACAGGCCACAGAGTAAGTGAGGACGAGTCTCCGTGCATCACAGCAGGAGGCGCATGATGTCAGTTTGTCCCACTCTTGGGGTGTTAGGTTTCTTCTTTACAATAGTTCCTGTCAGATTTCTTCACTTGCAAAGTTGTTGGTTTCTTCTGATGGAGATAAATTTGAGTCTAGAAATGCCTAGTTCCCTAGAAAACTTGTTACTCAGTGGTTTTAACATCCTTTAATGGTCCTTGCCTGCATTTATTATGTTTACGGTGATTGTAAGATTGATTGGACTTTAAAAGGGTCACTGTGTCTGCAATACAGAGAAGAGGCTGGGGAGGGTAGGATGGAAGCAGGAGACTAAGTCGGAGGCTGTTGTCATCCAGGCAAGAGCCAGTGATGACTTGACCTAACAGATGGGGGAGTAGACGTGGAGGAAAGGGACCAGATCTGCATGTTTTGAAGAAGTCAGTCAGATTGGATAATGGGGTATGAGAAAAAGAGAATAGTCAAGGGTGAATCCCAAGTTTGGGCATAAACAGCTAGAAGAATGAAGCAAATGATGACAGGAGGATCAGGTTCGAGAAGGGAAACCGATTTTATTTTGTACATGTCCCACTTCTTGCCTTTAGGGTCCTCTTCAGTTAAAATGTCCCCTGAACTTGAAGGTCCTCAGAACTTAGTAATGGCCTACCCTGTCTAAAGAGCAAAAGAGTAGTATTTGCATATCCTGAGCTAAAATTCCAGAAGCAACAAAGGAAGTGTCATCTTTGGAGGGCCAGAGTCATCCAAGATCATAGAAGAGTCATATTCTCCTTGCCAGGTTTCCTTCCTTGGCATAGCTGGTGGCTGCTACCCAGTCTTGCCTTGAAAACTCAGCATTTCGTCTAGCTTTCCTGACTTTGGGCATTAGTAATTGATACAGGTTTTCTACCTGTCCTGTAAATGAGCACCAGGAGTTCCCGTCAGAAACCTTATTTGCTAGCAACAAAGATTGTTCAGTTGAAACCTTCCCAAAGGAACTGCCAGCTCATGGCTTCTTGGTGAGGATCTCCATCTAGGGTGGCACGTAAATGCTGGGGAACACATGCTTTTATGGTTCTGCATATGTGTCTCTGTTTTGTTTTTTGTGATTTTCAACTGAGGGGGTTTAGGGATTTCTTAGAGAAAGTGAACCAAAGGATCCACTCAGATCAAATCACAAGCTAAAAGCTTCTGCCAGGTTTCATCTTAAAATGCAAACATTGTTCTTTTTAGAAATCTTAAGGTAAAAGAAAGCTTTACTAAACCACTAAATACTTTGAGAACACCCAGTGGAATGAATTTTTAAGATAATTGACTTCTGCTTTCGCAGGATCCCAGCAGTGGCAGTGATTAAAATCAACACCCAGGGCTCTGTATGTTTGCTGCTGGGTGGCATAAGCCCCGACAACATTAATTAAACAAGCCCAGCTGAGAGGCAGGCATTTCCTGAGAATCAATAACCATCAAGAAGGGGTTGCTAATACAAGCCCCAGCCGGACACTAATCCTCAGGATGTACCTTGTTGCCACTATCATCACTTTTATGAGAAGGGGAGATAGATTGGCATAGTTAAAAAACAGTTTTTTAGCAAATGATGAAGTTGAGATTCATGTAGCCAGGGTGTTTGCAAAAAGAAGTACATGTCTGTATCTCCTACAGAGAACCATCGCTCAACCATCTTTCAACTTAACATTTGGTTTATGGTGATAATTTGATCAGTCACCAAAGTCTCAACCTTTTGACCTGGTGCTGCACTTTCTCTGCTCTCTTTAAGCAAAGAACCAATTCTGTATGGGTAGACTATGGATCTTGGAATTTTATTTTTTTTAAATCTATTTTTATTGTTTTTTATGTCTTTTACATTTTGTATTCCCCTTGGGTAGCCCACCACCAATTCACCCGTGATCCATCTCCATGGTCCCTTGTGTCCTTTTCTATTCCATTTTGTGCCCTTATCCTCCCCTTCCCCCGCCCCCCCTCCCATCTGCTGAGTGTCTCTCCTATTTGGTTTCCCTATAGTCCTGTTATAAGTGAAACCATTCGATATTTTTCTTTTTCTTTCTGGCTTATTTCACTGAGTATGATCCTCTCTAATTCCATCCATGTCACTGCAAATTTCATGTGTTTATCTTCTTTCCATGCTGAATAGTATTCCATTGTGTATATGTACCACATCTTCTTGATCCAATCATCTATTTTTGGACATCTGGGTTGCTTCCATACCTTTGCTATTGTGAACAGTGCCGCAATGAACATACGAGTGCATGTATCCTTTCGGATTAGTGTTTTTGTGTCCTTTGGGTAAATTCCCAAAAGTGGTATTGCTGGGTCGTATGGAAGCTCCATGTTGAGCAGTTTGAGGAATCGCCATACAGCTTTCCATAATGGTTGGACCATTTCACATTCCCACCAGCAGTGTAGAAGAGTTCCTTTTTCTCCATATCCTTTCCAGCATTTGTTGTT